>SNQJ01S0044168.1:105240-132013 GCA_010110895.2 Picea sitchensis
TTTTAATGAAGCCTTTGGCTCTCTGGTTATGTATCTGTATTTGAGACTTCTTATTTAATGAAAGTTAGTTTCCTTCCATATCTCTGTAACAGTTGTGTTAGAACACTCGGGCATGGATGATCTAGTCGAGGGTAGTTATGTTTTTGTGATGTAGGTTTGATCACAGTGGCATCAAGACTAGTTTTAATCAGTTTCTTATGTTGTCTTTTCCCTCCAACACTGAATGAATCGGGCATGGATGATCCAGCCGGGTTGTTGTTATTGAATTGTGATGTATGTTTGATTTTAGTTCAATGATAATTTTATTCGGTTCCTTAAAACTCTGAACCAAGAGGATCTTGTCTTCTGAGTTTTTTTTCCTTAGGCTGTTGGAAGACCGGATGTCCATAGAAGACCTCTTCATTTTCCTCAAGTTCTTCCCCCTAATCACCCTTATTACAACTTACTGACTGAAGTTAGATTGATACCTCACTTTCATGTGCATTCCAGTCTAGTTTTTTGAGTTAAAGAGATATAATCGTGACTTTTCATCAATTAGACCCCCTTTAAAACTATTCACTGTGACATATAGACTGATGGGTATTGGGCTTACCTCTCCAACAATCCAGAGGTGACTCCCATTGCTAACATTTATGGCACCGTTGTCGGGGATGAATTGAAGATTTTCTCTGGGATTGAATGACAAAGTTTACTAGTTCTAAAGGTGCATCAAAGCATAGTACATCAAGATTGGAACTGTGCACCTAGTGACAACATTGTGGTGACTCCATTGAGACGAATCCATTGTTTCAGTTGTGGCTTCCAGAGGTAGACACACGAGGTCTACTCTACAGATTCCTTTAGCAACACCTGAAGCTAACCCAAAGAAGATTATGAGAAAGGGAAAGGCCCTTCAAGAAGGTCCTCCTACTGTTGAACCAGGTATTTATGGTGATTTTAATTCTCCTCCCGTAGAAACTCCACTATATGCTTCTCATCCTATGCTTATACCTTTTGTTGGAGTTTCCCGAGTTTTAAATTTTGGGAGTGTTCCTGTCAAGTTTTCTCCTCCTAGTCTAGGATTGGAGAGAGGAATCCTTATCACTCCCCTCTCCCCTGAAGTTGTGCCGTGGTTTAGGCCCAGCACCTATGAATATTTTCCTACCTTGGGTTTTACTACCCCTCATCCTATTATTATTGATGCTACTATAGAAATGGAAACCTTTGTTCCCTCAATCCCTACAACCTCTTCTCCAAATCCTCTGTTGTTTCCCTTTCCTCTCAGAAGCTCAGTTCCAGTCTCCCCTATTCAAACCCTTTCCCCTCCTAGTTCTCCTCCACCTATCATCCCTATGGAAAGTGTCAATCCCCATAGAAATAGAATGGGTGCCATAGTGGCTGCTAGATACGCCCCCACGGTCTTACCTCATCCCATGAACGCTATCCCTGTTGGAGATTACCTGTATATGCCCAAATTCACTAGAGAAGAAGACATAACCACTGAACAACACCTGGCTGTGTTCTACAGTTATGCAGATAATCTGAATATTGAAAATGAAGATGTCTGGATGAGAGTCTTTGTCCAGAGCCTTGATGGTGAGGTTAGAAAATGGTTTAGGGGATTGACCCCTAGATCCATTGCTAGGATTGAGGCTTTAGATGATTCCTTCTTGAGACAATGGGGGGATAAAAAATATTTTATGTATTATATTATAGAGTTTGTTTCCCTAAAGAGAAAGGAGGGAGAATCTGTCTCTGATTTCTCCAAAGGATTCAACAAAATCTATAACAAGATCCCTCCTGAGATAAATCCTATAGAAGCATCTGCCAAAATCACCTATGCTAGTGATTTTTACCCTGATTTATGCCTCATGTTAAGAGAAAGAAGAGATACTTCCTTGGCTCATATGAAAGATGCAACCCTAGAAGTAGAATCCAATGTGTTGACAGTTGACAGACTCATAAATAAAGATGACAAAGACAAAGGAAGAGGGAGATCTGAGGCTTCAAATTCTGGTTCTTCTGCATCCCACGCTCAAGTGGATGAATTTACCAAGATGGTGAAATCCCTGTCTGCAAAAATGGAGAAGATTAAATTCGAAGGGAAGAAATGTTATAGAGTTTACCAAAATGATGAAAGAAGAGGCAACTTCGGAAAACCAAATAACACCCCCCAAATACTTCCAAGAGATCCCAGAAATAGAGATAGGGATGATCAAAAAATTCAAATGCCTCTTCAAAATAATCTGGTTGTTGATGAGGATGGGGAKGAGGAAGAGCTTGATCCTGAAATTCATTGTCTTGGATACACCTCCCCATTTCCTCACTTAACCCAAGTTGCATACGAGGAGTCCCTCATAGATAGCTAAATAAATGAGCTGAGTAAGGAGGAGAAGGAAAATAGTGGTCCCATCAGATACAACCTATGGTCTAGGAAAAAAGAAGGGAATTCTGACATCCCTGATCAYCCTTCTAGAGCAGAGAAGCCTGCTAAATATGCAACAAACAACGACAAAGAAAAGAAAGTTGAAAACCCCTCACCCATAGCCAAAGCTCTTGTCCCAGAGGTAAGAGAAATTCTGAAGCCCCCTTCATCCTTTAGATTTGAGCATGAAATTCAAAAAATTAGAATCCATGTGCCCCTCTCAAAACTGGTCAATCACGAATATTTCAAAAAATTCCCTCTCTAAGTTGTTGTATCTTGAACCCTCGAAACATCCCATGGACTCAATCAATTTGAAAGACGAAAAGCCAGTAGTCATCTTAGGTCCTATGGTAGAAGATAGAGATGATTCATCCCCTCCCTTCTATACATCCCTGAACATGCATGATAAGGTGTTGCATAACTTCTTGATGAACTCAGGGGAATCTCATAATCTCATGCCCAAAATTGTCATGGAATACCTCGGATTAGAAATCACTAAATATTATCATGACTTGTATTCTTTTGATTTGAGAAGGGTGCAATGCCTTGGGGTCATCAAATATATGGTTGTGACCTTTGTTATCACTGAAATTTCGTCCGCAAATGGTTACAGGAATCTAGCATCTCCAAACATCTATTAGTTCACCCATGGACCAAAAATGCATTTCCAAAAGGCCCAAAACTATACAATCAACAATAAAATCAGCATGCGCTAAGACTACAAAGGGAGTGCACGCCCATGTGTCATTCAGAAGCATAGGAAAAAACGCACATGCACACGATGTGCGACTGTGGACGCAAAAAACCACACATCCCTCAAAACGACACATTTATGATATTGGTCAGCCTCCCACCCACTTCTGGTTCAGCTTCCAAGTCGATTTGACACCCAAATCTCAGCTAAATCCGGTTGGGTGGCTGGTCAAATACCTAAGGGTGCCCTAAATGGCCCCTTGTTCACACTAAAAGATGATTGAATAATGCCTCAAAGTTATGCTATAAAAGGAAGCCATGGGTGCACTACATTTTCAAGGAATTCATTTCTATTGTTATGTTGTTGATATTCTCTTGGAGGATCCTCTTTCCTCATCAAGAATATGCTATCACCATTGCACATAGCGATTCATATCACCTCTAGAGTGAATGTGATTTGGATTCTCTTCACCATTTCATTCTAGTTCCTCATTTGTAATAAGAGCTCAATATTTCCCCCGAGGGGGCAGCTCAATTGGCAAGTGTCATGAAAATGAAGTTCCATGAGGTTTCGAGTTCAACTTCCCCCAACTTACAATGTGTGTCGCGTATGGGGCCTCGTGGGCACACCTGAAGGTTATAGTGGTAGAAGTTGGATAACACGGCCACATGTAATGCGAACACGTGCCCAACTAGTTGTTGATTCCTCCAGACATAAAGAAAAAAAAAAGAGCTCAATATTTGGGGGTCCAAGAGCCCTCCCTTAGAGGAAGAGGGGACCCAAAGTCTCCCTTTCTCTTCAGTTTTTTCTTTCCACTAATACAATCCTTTCCATTGGTGGCATGAGTCTTGTTTGTTCATTGTTCTTATGTCCTTATGCACTATAGTTTAATTGTTTTTATCATTCTTAGTTTAATTCTTTTCTTATCTTTTATGCTTTATCTTTATAACCCTTTCCTTTACTTTTGTCGTTCCTAGATGACCCAACTAGGCTTGTAAGCACCATTGTTTTTCTCATTTAGGTGGCAAAAGAGTTGCAACAGATTGGTGACTCCATTGGGGAAAGGTATCAATTTCCTACCCCATTTGGGTTATTTTAGTTCTTATTTTAGTTTATTTAACTTGCAGGGATCATAACCAGCCCAAGTTGACCTGCAAAAGGCCAAGTTCAAAGCTGAGCAGAGAGAATTTCATCCGGAATTTTCTTCATGACCGTGTAACAGATAGTGCACACATGTTTTAACCCACAAGCGTGTCTTCAGCGCACGTGTGCCAAAACCACTATATCTCTCAACGCCTTCTGTGCACCTGTGCCCATAAATCGCTTTCAGTTCATGCATTGGCGATCAGAGTGCCTCTGTCTATTCTAAGGCTCATGCACCTATGTAGAAAACATACATTGTAAGCTTTTTGTGATTTTTGGAAGGTCCATAGCCTTCTTAATGTTGATTCCATGCATATTATAATCTGGACCACACTTACATTCCCTCTCCATATAAAGGGAATAGTCAAAACGTAGGCACTTAGGGGCTTAAAAATCATTATTTTTCCTCTTTTTATTTCATGTTGCCACATGGATGGCTTTCTTTGATTAAAATTTAAGTTGGAATCATTCTACATAACATATAAAACTTGCATTGGGACCAGACATTGGATATCAATCATTGAGTATGCTCTTCTCTCGTGCCCCAAAGCAATCTTGAGAATCAGAAAGAGGTTGAAGGAAAATTTCATCTCCCTTAAAAAAGACAAAATCTTTAGGAGAGGACAACAACCCCCTCGGGACTCCTCTTAGTTTATTTTTTCAAACACATCTTAATATTGTAACGGGACCATACATGCCCACATGCTACAAAAATAGGATAAGTGTTGAAATTTACTTTCTTAGATTAAAAAACTAGGGAAGTTTTAAGGTTTTCTAACAGACCCATACATGCCCACATGTCCACAATCTATGATAGTTTCAAAGCTTTCTTAGATTAAATCACATTAGGGAGTTAAACGAATAGTAAGGACCCACATGCCCACATGCTAGTTTCTTAGGGACTTTAAAATTCCACAAGGTTGTACCAATGAAATTTGGTTAATTAGGTAATGAAGACTTGTAAGGACCAAGTGAAGTCCACATGCAGCAAGGTGACACCTAAATTATTAAAAATATCGGCACACTTTCACTTGATTCACACACAAAGTCACTACTCACTCAGTTTCATATCGAAACGTGGAGGTTAAAGTAAGTTTCCTCCAAAGGGATTCTGAAACACCCCACCCTTTTCTTGACAAAAATATCCACTCCCACTTAATTTCGATGAGATTGGCTCACACCCCAAATCTCTCAAACAATCACACCTAAAACAAATTCTGAAAAAATCACTAAGTTTTCCTCCACAAGAGGTGTCAAAAGAATTTTTTTTATTCTAGGTAGGATTTTGGGGATAGGCATCCAAATAACTCCCCGTTATTTGGTTCTCACATCTTCAAACAATAGAAGTTGTCAAATAGGGAACTTTAAATCCTCCAAGTCAAGTGTTCCTAACACCATAAGGAAGGGAGATACCCATGAAGGTTTGAAGGCCGAGGTCTGGTTGCTCTGTGTGTCCCCCCTTGAGGCACCCACCTCTTGGATGGGATCCAGCCTGTGACCCATTTCTTAGGCCGAAAATCTAAATGTCGCACTTTGACCGAGGTACCTAGTGACAAAATTTTAGGACATCTACCCAAGTGGAAATTGTGGGCTGCAATTGCACCTTGATCGAATTGTGTGTGGCTATTGGGAAATATCGCCAGCTCTTTCGGGATATGCACCCTCTACCCCTCATTATAACTGATTACTTCATCCTTCACTAGTTCCTCTTCTAGTGGCTTTAAACCCCATTATTGAGTGTTATTGGAAGGTCCAGTGTTGTTTAAGAGGAAGGATGTTACGTCTTTTAGGACACGAGCATTTGTTTTCTTTGTTCTCTCACATGGACAAAATCCACCTACCCACATGTATGCTTCTTTATCAATTGATTTATGTATGATGTTCTTGTGATTACATATGATTGTGAGATATATTGTGAAGGTCCAAGTTATACAAAGCCTCTTGTTCATTAATTTCTCTCATCACCATTTGCACGCATCCACCTTGCTAGTCGGACATCATAGGGGACCCACAGAACCCCCATCGTTCCATATTCTTGCTAAATATCCCTCCCATTCTAGGGGGAGTTCCTAGTCTTGCCAAATCCTCGGCCATACTTCCCCACACCCCTATGAGTGCTACAGTCTTGGGATTAGCTTAGCTTGGTTCCACTCTGCTTGGGTCCACTTCCCAAGCTCAAACATCCCCACACTCTCCTTTCCACGGAAGCAGGGGGGAAACTTCTTCTCAAGGGGTAAGTACAAACCCACCTAGTCCCCCTCAAGGGTCAGGTACGCAAAACACTCACACTATGGTTGGAACTAATCCTCTGCCACCACCTCAGATGCCATACTTGGCTTCCCTCAACATACCGAATCTGACTAAACTCATTAATGATCCTATATTGCACAACTCCACATGGCCAACAATGCCTACCAAACTTCCTTTAGACATCCCCAAGTTTGAAGGAAAATTGAGAGACGATCTCGCCAACCATATCATGACCTTTCACTTATGGTGCTCTTCAAACAGCATCACGGATGATTCTATCCGATTGAGGTTATTTCAATGTACACTCATTGGCCCATTAGCTAAGTGGTATGTAGAATAAAAATCTGGGTCCCATGTGACCTTTGAATCCTTGGCCAAAGCATTCTTGACCTTCTTTCAAGTACCAATTTGTCATGATAATGTCCTTGAACTACTCTCAAAATTTAAACAAACCTCTGCCATGCACATTGATCACCACATTCATGAATGGCATCGACGGCGTAGTCTCTACAAAGTTGAAGCTACTCCACAACAATGTCTCAATTGGTTCCTCAAATCACTCGTTTCCCTCCTTGCCAAAGATGTGGCCACCACCTTCCCCCAGTTTGAAGAAGAAGCCATTAGCAAGGCCCAACAGTTCGAACTCATTTACTCATAGTCAGGGTACTTGTATATAGTACTACTTGATGCCCTGAGACCTGTACCATTCAGCCAGGACAAGTCTGGGATGTCTCACTCAGTGGATGGATTGATTGGTACCACTACACACCACAATTCACATCTCCACCAACCACCAATGTATGGAACCCCTCAATATCCACCTGCATATAGCGGACCCCCTTATTATAATCCTCCCCCTTATCCACAACCATACCCCTTGACCTTTCCTTCACCCACCAGTGGACCACCGCCAACACCCACAATACGACCTGTAGCTCATCCTAATTCTAGTACCCCCTCCACCTCTTCTTACACCCTAAGCACTAGTGAAACCACCACACATTCCTATGTATCCTACGGATCATTACCACAACATAATCTGTACTTTCCATTTCCTGGTCCCCCCCAGCCTATTCCTTCACCACAAGGACAACCACATGTTGGGGTTAACTTTATTCAACCATCTCCCATTCAGTAGTACCAAAATTTTGAACAAATGAATATGGTTAATCCATCCCATCAGTCGAACAATGACAGAAAGAAAGGGAAAAACCAAAACAATAATAATCTCAGACCAGGAGGAAACCAGAACCAACTCTAGTAGAACCAACCTGTAGGGGGCAACCAGAAGAAGGGGAACCATAACCCTCAAGGGGGCAATAAAAACAAACGCCAAGGAAAGAACAACAACAATATTCAGAAAAACTTCCCTTGTGTCGTTTGTGGTGAGTATGGCCATTATACTCACCATTGCCCCCAAATCATAGACTTCAAACAAATGAAAGAATCTGGTAGTGGACCACATCCGCCTGCCCCCCAACAGGCCCCACAACAGTATGTGCAGCACCCACCCCCGTCCATGTTGCAAAACCCCATACCACATAAAGGGGTGATGAACACCCAACAAGATATGCACCCTGCCCCACCACAGGTAGGACCATATCACAACCCATGCACTTTGGCAGATCAAACTATCCTCCTCACTAGTGAGGAAGAGGACCTTCTACAAATGCGTAGTCATCAATACAGTGCACCCTCTGACTTGACTCCCACTACCTCAGAGGCCACCCCAGTCATGACTATCCCACCTTTGATTATTCTACACCCTAATACTGAGACACCTCTTCGCATCCCTCACATCCCATTGTGAAGGAATGTCCATAACCCTCAAGCTAGGGCAGCCCACAATTATAGTATGGTAGACAACTTGGCCCAATCCCCCGTTGCCATGTTAGTATTAGAAGTTCTTCAAACCTGTCCTACTCAATGGAAGTGATTACTTTCCTCTCTGGGAGAGGTTGACCCTACCGATACTTGACTCATCACATTTGATCTCGACAGTGGAGAACCCTGTCTCCCCACTCTTGTCACTTTTCAAATACCGGTTAAAATCCAGAACATCACCGTTCACCACTGCATCATTGACGAAGGTGCATCCACATGCATCATGTCCAAAACCGTTTGGTAGAAACTTGGGTCTCCAGAGCTAATACCATCCGCTATTACTCTGAGGGCTTACGACGGATGACCCTCGTCTCCCGAGGGGCTCTTCCAAAATGTCCCCGTCGAACTTGGGGGAAAAACTATCCTTATTAACATTGAGGTTATCGATGCCCCACTCGACTACAATATTTTGTTTGGTCGTAGCTACATGTATGCTATGAAGGCAATCGCCTCTTCTGTGTTCTGAACCATGATGTTTCCCCATAATGGAAATATCATTACCATTGATCAGGTATCACATTATGAGCCTAACCCTTCATCCAGCATCGACAACATCCTCCCTTTCATCCACACTAATCCGGATGCCTATACACTCATTGATATGGGCCCCAGAATTTTTAAGGACCCATCCTTACTAAGGACATACGATGGAGCATCACTACTCATCCATCCTTCTGCACAAGTATGTGTCGTCTCCACCAAAGGAATGACAACTGAAGATACTCTCCCTCCCACTGAGGCCCCTTTCATCCCTGATATCCCACTAGTCACAAAACTCCTTCCTCRAGAATCTCCTTGACCTTGTTCARCTCTACATATTCCTKATCTTCCCCTCCCCCAAGGACATATCCCTGTTTGGGAAACAGTCCCCCAAGCCATTACCCAAATCCTTTTATTTTACCCCCCACCAGGTGTACAAGCTTTCCAAGTAGCTACAACACTCACCCTTCCTAACATGGTGTTGGTAATCCCAGTATGGTATCTACATCCACCTGAGATGGTCCCTCAACCATCCCTCCCTCCCTAAACAGAAGGAATCCCAATGCAGATTCCCATACTTACCCCCACTATCCCACCCACACCCTCACTCATTAGAAGCCCTGCTACAGCTGGGGGAAGACGAAAAAAGAAGGATCCCACTGCTCCACTTCCCCAACGTGTCCAACCTCCTTTCACGCTAGGCGAGAAATACAAACACCCCACCAACAAGTTCCCATCTCTCCCCAAGTTACGTAATCTCATTCAAATTCCTCGAGCACCACCGCCACTCATTGCTTCCTCCAATACTGTTTCTATCTCCCAGAACATAAGTAGCAAAGGACTATGAACAAAATTTACATGCACCATATGTTCATAATATGGCCATTACACACACCATTTTCCAGCATTACCTCAGTTCCGGCAGACGCTAACAATCGTACGCTAGAGTTTTCAGCAAGAACCCACCCCAACACATGTCACCTACATCCATTATTTCACGACCTCAGCCAATGAACATATGATATTTCCTTGCTCTCTATGTGAATCACTTGATCATTTCACATATCAATGTCCTATGATCATTGAATACAGGCATTGCCAACCGGCCCTTATTCAAAATCATACACCCCCTCCTCCAGCAGAACCAATGAGTACCCTTACCCCATCACTGGATATGGTTAATATATTTTCATCGGAACCTGAGGCACTCCCTACTCCCCCATGGTTCCTAGATAATTTATATGAGGATTTACCCCCAAATCCCCCCAATTCTCCAATTCATTTCCCCACGGAAATTCTATTCCCGGCTACCATTTCCAACCCACAATATCTCTATATTTGGTTTATGTCGAGTGAACCATCGCAACCTCCTTATGATACCCCCTCTACATCATCACCACTAGAAAACAACCCCATGATGAAAGTCACCAAAGTCACTCCTTTTAATCCCCTACATTCTCGAGAGTTTCACTACGAGGAAGACATCCTTGAGGAGTTAACTAAACCCAATTGCCCATGGGACGCGCTCCACCACATAGTGCTTTTTCCTTCACAGGAAGCCATCGAGCCTCCTAACCAAAACCCCATATACACAGTCAAAACCAAATATTTTCTCCCATCAGGACATACAGATTGGTTCAAAAACCCTATCCCTACCCCAGACTCTTTCGAAGAAGGAAATATGGCCAATATTTCCCCCACCATCAAAATCGATATTTCCATCAAATATGGAGGCATAGAGAAAATTACCATTAGCATGCATGCCATGCACACCTATTTTCCCCATTAGGGCGCTCCCATGCACAGATGAGAAAATTACAGGTGCGCACCCATGCACACACATTTATTGATCGCCCGTGCATTGGGGGGCCCACACCCACAAAACCCCCTGTACGACCCTCCGTACAAGCCATACCCAAAAACATAAACCCTACTTCTATGCAGGCGAATACAACAACCAACCTGAAGCTCTTTGATCCTAACTCAACTTCCTCGATCTCCCAGAATATCCCAATCTCCTCTACAATCGCTCATCCACTCAATAATACAGCAGGTATAAATGAGGTGGCATTATGGACCCTACAACTATATATAGTCCATTTTCCCAAACTTCCAAACTCATTTCCGGGAGCTCCGGGTGTCCTTTTTTTGATCTGTCTTTAGCCATGGGATTAGGACCCCGTCACCTATACCATTCCCTTCCCCAGAATGATTTTCATCCTTAGCCCCCAGGGGGCATTGTTCTCATCAAATGCTCAGGTACGCATGCTTACATTCACATATTATTGAATAATTGTTATATGATATTTCTCTTCAGATATTGTTCACGTCGGGTATTCGGTTTTCATGTGTACAGGTACTTGATCATTACACATCAACGGTATCCTTCCAGGTATATTATCAATACTGGCATGTAGTCATTCCCTCTAAATATCAAAATGCATCTCCCAGTCACACCCTCCGATCTTTGCCTTTAGGATCCCTATATCTGGCTCTGTAGTACTGTCATGTCCACTTCATTTAGGTACTGACAACCAGTAGCACTCTCCCCCACGTGATTTGTCCCATTTATAGTCCCCTTAACACTTTAACACTCATGTTTTTTTCACCCTTTAGGGATGGGAGCCCCGACAGTCTTACGCGTCGTCGAGAACTAGCCACATCCCCATTCTCCTCATTTTGCTAGCCTACCTAATGGACTCTCGGATTCCTTCATCATGGTTCTAGTTTTGACTGCACCTCTGCAGTATCATTAACCATCCATTTCACCCACAATCAGTTTTCCCATCTGCAGATTGTCCTCCATACATTTATCTAATACAGAAACCCGCCAATGGGGCCCCCACCCTCTACTTGTTTTTCGAGAAGCTTGCGCCCTCATCAGACCAAGCCATCTTACACTGGGGCACCCATTTCTGTATCTGTACAATTATACCAAATTATTTTTTATTCTTTTGGTAATTGTACAAACCCTTTTTCCGCATTTTCATAGCTTTTTGTTGTTGCCTTTAGCAACCTTCATTTCCCCAGCAAAGCAACCCTTGTCACCCTTGGTTGGGTAATTTTTCACTTCTCGACATCAATGAATTTATCCATAAACCCCGAGTATCCGACAGCCCATACACCTTTTGATCTTTGTGTTTATCCATTTTGTATTGCCTCTGGCACAATTTACGATCATCTAGTTGTCCCCCTGACACTAGATTCAGTTTCACGGTTGCTGCCACTTTACATCTCTCCCCAACCAATGACAGTCTTGAGTCTCACTACTCCTAAACTTCTTCCATGTTACTCATTAGTTCTTGATTTTATCAAAGTGGATTCTTTGAATCCCTCCACTTCGTGAAGTCACATCTCCCTTTCTGTCGACATTAGCACAGTTTCCAAAAGGGTGACCATATCTTGACTCTCATTACCTTTACAATGAGGAGTCTCAGATGGCACAGGGAAAACCACTATTGTTCTCTGTTGTCGTTGAACCCCTTAACATTCGAATTTAACACTATCTCATGTTACGGTGGGTCTTACTTTGCGACTGTTGCAGTTGTTTTATCTTAGCCGAATACCTCTGAAATTTGATAGACTATCAATGTCTGCACATTTATCGACACTTCCCACAAGTGTTCTTACTTCTTTTTTCAGAGCTTGTTCACCATATGAATTGTCCTATGTTATTGTCAAACTTCCCTGAAGGGCGCTGCAGTGATCTACATCCACAACAACTTCAGTCACTGTATTTTGAGTTACATGGCACGAGTATGGGGCATACCCGCCTTGTCTGTACATAGTTTTATTTTTTCCACACCCTGGGAAAAGCTTGGGTCCTACAGGTCCCCCTCTTCTTCCAATGTATCGCTCTTGATAATCCTCACAATGCTCTTTCTTACACAGGTACTATCAGTAGAAGAAACATTGATGTATTTTGACTATACGTATGCTCCTAACCTCACACATAAGGGGGCATCTGTTATCACTGAAATTTCATCCGTAAATGGTTACAGGAATCCAGCATCTCCAAATAGCTATTAGTTTACCCATGGACCAAGAATGCATTTCCAAAAGTCCCAAAACTATATAATCAACAATAAAATTAGCATGCGCTAAGACTACACAGGGAGCACACGCACATGCGCCATTGAAAAACACAGGAAAAAGTGCACATGCGCACGATGCACGACTGTGGATGCAAAAAACCATGCATCCCTCAAAACGACACATTTATGATATTGGTCGGCCTCCCACCCACTTATGGTTCATCTTCCAATTCGAATTTACACCCAAATATCGGCTGAATCCGACTAGGTGGCTGGTCAAATACCTAAGGGTGCCCTAAATGGCCCCTTGTTCACACTAAAATCTGGTTGAATAATGCCTCAAATTTATGCTATAAAAGGAAGCCATGGGTGCACTACATTTTCAAGGAATTCATTTGTATTGTTATGCTGCTGATATTCTCTTGGAGGATCCTCTTTCCTCATCAAGAGTATGCTAGCACCATTGCACTTAGCCATTCATATCACCTTGAGAGTGAATGTGCTTTGGATTCTCTTCACCATTTCATTCTAGTTCCTCATTTGTAATAAGAGCTCAATATTTTGGGGTCCAAGAGCTCTCCCTTGGAGGAAGAGGGGACCCAAAGTCTCCCTTTCTCTTCGGTGTTTTCTTTCCACTAATACAATACTTTCCATTGGTGGCATGAGTCTTGTTTGTTCCTTGTTCTTATGTCCTTATGCACTATAGTTTAATTGTTTTTATCATTCTTAGTTTAATTATGTGCTTATCTTTTATGCTTTCTCTTTCTAACCCTGTCCTTTACTGTTGTCTTGCCTAGATGACCCAACTGGGCTTGTAAGCACCAATGTTTTTCTCATTTAGGTGACAAAATAGGTGCAACAACCTTGTTTCAGCTGCCCATGAAAAGTTTGGTAATGGATATCGTGGTGTTTGATGTTCCTCCCAAGTTTGGCATGCTATTGTCAAGATCTTGGATAAAAAGACTTGGAGAACTTTACAAATGGACCTCACATATGCTACCATTCCAGTATTTGGAGGGAAGCATAGAAGACTGTACAGAGAAGCTCAGTTGGCCTATATTGTTAGTGATGAATCTAACCCCACCAACCATCCTATCTTTGCACTTGACACTGAGTTGGGGTCTAGTTTATTGCAGTTCACTGATGCTCCCGAGCCTCCTTTAAAACTCAAAAAGCAACCCACGGTTTATCATGAAGTTTCTTTCTCCACCACCTTTGTTTGGAAAATGTTCTTTGATGGAGCCTCCTCTAAGGATGTTGTTGGTGCTAAAATGGTCCTTGTTTAACCTGCTCAAGAAATTATATCTCTATCATACACGTTAGAATTTGAAGCTACCAATAATGTGGCAGAGTATGAAGCTCTTGTTTTGGGTTTGAGGGATGCAAAAGATATGGGGATTGAAGAGATATAAGTGTTTGGATATGTTGAGTTGATTGTCCAGCAGATCATAAATATTTATTAGGCCAAACACCCTAGGCTCAAAAGTTACAGAAACGAAGTGTGGGACCTAATTGACAGTTTTTTCTTATCCTTCAACATTTCATTCATTCCGAGAGAGGAGAATACAATGGTTGATTCTTTGGCTGTATCAACAAGCAATTTCAGAATCCCTCAGCCACCTAAGATCAGGTATGATATAGAAGTAAAATATAGACCCTCCATACATGAAAACGTCAAGCATTGGAAAGTGTTTGAGGATGATCTTGAGATCAAAATATTCCTGGAAACTGTTGGTGAGTTTTCTGCATTGCACATTGATCAAGATCCAATAGACATAAACATTTATTAGGCCAAACACCCTAGGCTCAAAAGTTACGTGTAAAACTAAGTGTGGGACCTAATTGATGCTTTTTTCTTATCCTTCAACATTTCATTCATTCCGAGAGGAGAATACAATGGTTGATTCTTTGGCTGTATCAACAAGCAATTTCAGAATCCCTCAACCACCTAAGATCATGTATGATATAGAAGTAAAATATAGACTCTCTATACCTGAAAAACGCCAAGCATTGGAGAGTGTTTGAGGATGATCTTGAGGAAGAAAATATTCCGAACCTGGTGAGTTTTCCTGCATCGCATTACTGATCAAGATCTTGGTTATGACATAGATCCTCATGTTGATGATTTTCTGAACAAGATTGTTGATCATCATATTTTTCTGCTTCCCAACAATCACATCCCAAAGGGACTAGTCCCTCTAGAAAGGTTATTCAACAGAAATGATGTGGAAATAAATGGTAAAATCAATGATGATGTTGATGTATCTGAGTGCAACATTGGTACATAGAGGAATCCAAAATTTGTCAAGTTGTCAAGTAAGTTTGTCGAAGGAACAAAGTTTCGAGTATATTGAGTTATTAAGAGAATTTGTTTATGTGTTTTCCTGTTGGAGTTACTTCACAATAACTCTAGGATTTATTTTTCCTAAGGTTATTCCCTTTTTATTAATCATAATTAGTCATCATCAGCCTCCTTATATTTTAGGGGAGAATATTCCACCGAGAATATTCTCTTTAGTTGACACTTCAATTTAACTAGTTGAGTTGAGTTTAGATGTTGCATTGGTTTTGTCACCATGCAACATTGATCATCACCAACTCACTCACTTTATGTCTCACTAACTCCAAGACTAGTTGACTAGTTAACTTAGCTAGGTGGCAGCTTCACTGCAATCCACCGAGACTAGACTAGGGTGGAAGTTTACTCCTTGTAACCACCGGTGTGTGTCCAAATCAATATACACCACCACTATGGCTCATTAGTTACTGTGGTATCCTATATCTATTGTAAATTATTCACTCTTTGAGGTGGAATACTCTGCTAATGAGAATTATCTCGCTTCTTCTCTCCTTCTTCTTCCTTTCCAATTTTCCTATAAATGTGTGTATTATATTGTTTAGCTAGATCTATTCCCAAGTGTGTTCAACACATTTACATGGTATCGATTTGAAGGACTACTACAGTGATACTCCAATCATTTTTGGTGTACAAAAGATTGAAGACAACAAAAAGATGGATTATTCTCACTTTAAATACTTCTCAATTTCATAAATACTTGGAATGGAAGCCAAAAATCATTCATCTTAGATGTAGAGGCTTTTACCAAATAACCATGGCAATGGAAGTAGAGCATATCTTGTTGATGAGAAAACAATTTTCTCAATAGACAAGATATGGCCATAGAAAGTATCAACATGTCTGTTTCTTTCAAACTTTTCCATCAAGTATATGAAAATCACAAGGATTAACCCAAATGAATTATGGACCAGATTGAGGTTCTATTTGGGAATAAAGAATATTGTGAAGATTTCATGCAGGAGGCTTGGAAGAGATGTGGTTTTAAGAGAAGTCATAAGAAGATCAAAGTTCTTATTATGAAGAGTCTTCTACAAAAGTATTTGCAAAAATTTGAATTCCATTAATTGAAGATGATGTCTACCCATTTCAGATTTGTTTTATGAAAATCATGGAAGATATACATGCATCTCAGAGTCACATGCAGACACTTTTTGTACGCACTGTGCATGCATCTTAGGGAGTCAAAAAGAGTCGCACACTGTAATTGCCATTCTGATATTTTCCAGAAAAATTTGCAGAAACAAATTGATATTTTGAATTCCCTCCCCAGAAATATCCACCTCAAAAACAATCCTCCTAGTGCGAAGTTAAGGATCGCTAAAATCAACAAAATTTCAATATTTTTCTGAAACGCCATAATGGTTTTCAAAAATTTCATCCAAAATTTATTTGATATTATTCATTACAAGAAGATAAAGTGGATATGTGAGGAAATATCAATGATGCATATACTCCCATCGATCCATCCTGACATCTACATCTTCAACAAAATCTTCAAAGAGCACAAACTCTTGCATAGTTGTGAGGCCCCTTGGAGTGAAGGACATGGTTGCCAAGCGTCCTTTGTTATCATTTTTTTCATGCATTGTAATTTGAGGGGGGGCGACCCATGAGTTTTCTCCCCTTCCCTCGCTTAGTCTCGGCATCTTGTATTTGGCTACCCAACATGGCCTCATAGCCTGACCCATTCTTTATTTCACCCATAGTGATGTCTGTGGGGGGTGTTGGAGTATCAATAATAATAACCTAGGATTTAATTTTCCCACGTTATTCCTTTGTTTATTAGTCATAATTAGTCATTATCCAAATTCCTATATTTTAGGGGAATATCTTAACGTAGAGAATATCTCTTCAGCTTGACACTTCAGTTTAATCCAGTCAGTTGGAGTTTAGATGTTGCATTGGTTTTGTCATTCCACATTTGGATCATCACCAACTCACTACTCTTTGTTCACCAATTAATTAAAGACTAGTTGACTAGTTAACTCAAGGTGGCAGTTCACCCCGGTAATCGCTTGAGAGACTAGACTAGGTGGGCGTTCACTCTCATAACTAACACCGTGTGGTCCTTACTAATCTAGACCACCACTATGGCTCATTAGCTACTCATGTATCATGTATCTACAAATTATTCACTCTTTGAGCGTGGAATACGGTTAATGAGAATTCCTTCCATTTTTTCTCTCCTTCTTCTTTTTTCTAAAATTATCTCTGCAAATGTGTTTTTTATTGTTTAGCTAGATCTATTCCTCAGGTGTTCAAAATATTTACATCATTATCCCAAAGGGACTAGTCCCTCTAGAAAGGTTATTTGGATGAAATGATATGGAAGTAAAAGGCAAAATCTCGAATGATGATGCCCATGTGTAATGAGTGCACATTGGCAATGTAGAGGAACTAAAATTTGTCAAGTTGTCAAGCAGCCTTGCCCAGGCTAGAACAAAGTATCGAAAGATAACGTAGTTATTGGGCGAGAATTTTCCATGTTTTCCCGACCCATGAATACCTCAAAACATATGACACAACTATCATTGATCATAAGATATCATTGAAAGAGGAGGCCAAACCATTTGTAAGTAAATTAAGACAAATAAACCGTATGTTGTTTCCCTATTAAGAAAGGAATTAAAGAAGTTGTTGGATGCCCAAATCATTGTCCCTTGATATATTATGAATGGGTGGCCAACCTAGTCCCGATAAGAAAGGAGAGTGGGGAAATCACATTCTCAGGTCGCATTTCTGTGAACCCGAATAAGCTCCAAGAAGGATAATTACTAACTCACAAAAGATGGAACATATATTATAGAGGGTAACAGGAGTATCCAAGATTTCCATGATTGATGGATTTCCTCGGTACAATCAAATTCCTATTCTTCTCCTCGAAGATGAGATGTAAGACAACCTCACCACTGGTACACATTCATGTAATCCAAATTTCCCTTTGGATTGATGAACACATGAGCAACCTTCTGAGCCATGGAAAGTGATTTCATAGGGGAAAGGGATAAATTTGTGGTCATTCATTTGGATGACATTACAATATTATCTAACTCTGATAAAGAACATTGTGAACATTTGAAAAAGGTCTTCTTAAAATGAAGGAAATTTGGCCTCTTTCCTAAATCCCACAAAGTCATTGTTTTCCATGAAAGAGGGAAAGTTGTTGGAGCACATAGTATCAGCCGAGGGGGTCGGATTGACTCATGTGGGTGGAAGCTATTCAAACCTTGTCACTTCCTGCATCCAAGAAGGAAGTCCAATCTTCCTTGGGAAAATCAATTCTTCTCAGAAGGTTTGTTTCCAATTTTGTTGAATTAGTGAAGCATATCACAACCATGCTCGTGTATGGGAATGAAGTAAAATGGATTGTTGAGTCCAGAAATATTTCAAAAAATCAAGAAGGCTCCTGACTAAAGCACCTGTGTTTATCATTCCTGATTACTCCAAGGATTTTCCTGATTTTTTCTTTGGTTTTTTGATACAAAGGGCGCTTGTTTTATTTGCAAAACATTGAAGGGGATGGTGACCCATTTCATTTTTCAGCAGAGAACTAAGAGATGCATAGGTGAAATATGACATCATGGAGAAACAGCTCAAGTGAATTGGTGAAACTCTGTTGGGATTTTAGAATCTATTTCATTCAAGTGGTTATTGCATATGTCCTCTACCATCGTGGAAGGGCATTCTCATCTCACTGACATAGACAGCGAAGTGAACAGGGACTAAGCAAAATCCTTGAAGTCAGGGCCGGAAATAAACCCACCAAATTCAGCAAAGGCTGCCTGAGAGAGATGGACTGATTGACTGGCACCTGAGACACTGACACCTTCCATGCACAAGACTGATAGCCCTGGGGATACTATTTCAGAGAACCACCTAATCTATAAAATTCCTCGTGATAGGTACTTTCTGCCCCACTCACCACCATTGCTCCAGCAAAATTAAGATCTCTCACTCAAATGTCATAAATTCTCTCAGAAGCAGCAACTCAAGTCTCTGCCAATGAAGCATGTGATTGTAGTTTCATGACCCCTTCAACAAAGCAGCCTGCACTTCATTGTGGAAATTCACCCTACTTCTGTTGTCAACACATGTGACCTGGAACCTCTAATAAATCCACTCACCAAGTGACAGCTGTTCAAGGAGATTCTCACAAAGTGATCTTGGCTTCTCAAAGATATTATGGGTTTATTGTCCTAATCCAGATCATGACTGATAATGCCGCATCCCTCCAAGTCCCAGCTTTCTTGATCAAATTCTGTAGAGGCTTGGGATTTCAATGATCCACTCTACCCCCTACTACCCTTAAGGCAATGGATTAGCAGATTCCTCCAACAAAAACCTGATAAAGATCATCAAAATAATACTAGAGGAAAAAAAAGAAAAATGGGATCTAAAGCTCCCACCCTTTCTTTGTAGGGACGCATCGAGGACAAAAAGTCTCCCGGTACATCTCCCTTTCCAACTTGTATATGAATCGAAGTAGTTTTTCCTTCCTAGCCCACCTCACCGTGTGTTCTGTAACTACCAAGAGGAATCGAAGATGACCGAAGGATTCACTCAAACCCAGGGAAGCCCACCGACACGTTAAGCTCCCTAATATTTCAACATTACCAATTTAACAAATATTAGATTATAATGCTATTTTATTTATGTCAGGCATTTAGGCCATTAGTTGTAATTTAGATTAGGTAATGTTATTTTTTTTATTTTGAAAGCCCTGCTTTAGGCCATTAAACCTCCTAGTCTCCTATATACCAATATGACATTTATTTGGAATCATCTTGTAATTTCAAGTCATCATGGGGTAAAGGAGTTGCCCCCATAGGCTGGTCATCTGAAATTAACTCCTTTTCAAGGCATTGAGTACTTTTCCTGTGGTTTTCCCATGCTATATTAATGTTTATTCCCAACACATGGTACGTGAGCTTCCGCTATCTTGGGGTTTCACCGCTACATCTAAGACACTGTGGAATTTTTATATGCAATTTTTCTACAACGTTTCAGAATAAACAACTTGGAGGATATTTATAAGATTTGACTGTACGTTTGTCTAAAATTCAGCCCCTGAGGCCTTATAATTTTCTGAGATACAAATTACAAGATAGGGAATTCTAAACGTCCCAATGAGTCAGTCAGTGTGGAATTTTCTATAAAACGTTTCTCAGAATGTTTCTGCATCCTGAAATATGGAGTGCCATTTACAAATGGCATTGTATCTTGCAAAAATTTTTTTAGATTCTAGGTCATCTTAAATTTGTAGATACAACCTGTACAATAGGTGACTCACCAGCCCTATCACTCTGGTCTCAAGAAGGTTCCCAAAAGGTGCTCAATCATAACTCTTCCTATATCCAAATTGTGGGACTAGTTGCATTGGATCGTAATACCTATAGTATTCTTAAAAGAAGTTTCAAAATTAGGTCAATCTATTTCCAGCGGGGAACACTATACAAGTAGATCTCCGGAAAGTGCCAACATCGGGCAAGTTGTGGGGAAGTTACCCAGAATTCCACTTTGCACATCCAGAATTTTGAATGTAATCCTGCATTGCAGAAAAAATCTGTTAGAAATACATAAGATAAAAGTTTCACACTTGGCGCCAAAATTGTAGATAAACGGGAAGAAAGACGTCCAGAACCACCCTCAAAATCAAGGTTCAAAAGGATAATTTCTAGCCAACATGCCATCCAAAAAGGGAACTCTACACCAAATAAGCCTCCATAAAATCCTACTTGGACTCTTTGATGAAGGAAGAAATGTTTAGGGACACAAATGAACTACAAAAATAAGATGGATTCAATGGAAGCTAAGTTGGAATAATTTATAGATGGTTAAAGAGGAGTATCATGGAAGCATTGAAAATTTTCATAACAAAGAAGACACCGAAGTGAAAAATGCATCCTACAAATTCATGATTTTGACACAAGGAAGGTGAATCAAGAAATGAGAAACCTAACTCCCTATTTGAAGACCAACCATGTTCCTAGATTGACATGAGGAAGTTTCCATGTGGCAAGGACCTAGTCACATGGATACTCTGTAAGGAGCAACTCTGATTCCAGCAATGACATACCAAAAGGTACCTAATTTATCCTTTATATTTAGAACTCAATCATTCATTTGGTATCAATGGCTTTGTTCTCTAAAATCAATTGGCCACTGGAATAAATGTTCACGTGGAAGAAATTATATCACACTATGAGTATACAAGGAGTAATACCTTCTAGCCAATTGATGTTATCAAGCAAAATGGGTTCGCCAACACATTGAGAACTCAAAGATTGAATATAAAGGTAACCACATTCCTTTGTATTTTAACACCTAATTGATGTATTCATAGGAACTTTAAAGGATAATATCTTAACACATGAGGTTCACCTTGGGAACCCAAAATCATTAGAGAATGCCCACTTAAGGTGCAAGAAATGTTGAAAGCAAAAATACCTTCTATGTATTTGTAGCACCCGTCCTAACATCTATAGAGAGGTTCAATGTCTTCCTCTAAAACACCACACAATCTACAAGGTTGACACGTCAACATTTGGATGAAAGAAAAGAAAATGGTTTATACTTTAATTGTGACAAAAAGTACAAAAAGGGACATATGCAGGATAAATAAACGGTCTACAACGATTGTGAAGAGGAAGAAGAAGAAGAACAAGGAACTCATTCCAAGATGAAAATGTAGAAGCCATTTCATCCAAAGAGTTGACTCCAACCGCGATATCGTAGTGCAAATTTATCAATAATTAGCACTCCCTCAAACCCTTCAAGACCCATGAGCATCAAAAAGAAAAAGGTAATAGTCCTAATTCTATTGATTCCCAAAGACTCTTATAATTTTGTTCCACTGCAACACCAAAGATCTCAATTCTTTGTGATATCTGCATTTAGGTTTCCCCATGCAATGATTGGCATGGAGAACCATCAACTCACCGTGAAAATGAATTAAGATCAATCTTACCATGGGGAATATGTAATGAAGACCCAATGATTGCCACCCATGGTGAAAAGTGCACAAAATTAGGAATCCAATGGTTGCAACTCATTAGAAGAGTGGACTAATCTTCGAACTTTCATGAAATTTTGGCCAAAGAGCAAATTGAGTTGAGGAGGTATCAGCTGTGGAAGCCCGTGAAGGTGATGCTCAACGCATGATGCACCATTGAATGGGTATCAAGGAATTATTGCACAATCTATGCCTCACTAGATGTTCAAACATCTAAGACATCTATTCTCAAGTGATATCCAAGGGATCATTGATAACATTCCAAAGTATTTAAAGATATTCCCTAAGGTCTCCCACCCACTGAAATCATGATCATGAAATCTACCTAATTCCTGGGAGTGTTACCTAACATCAGCCACATATGCCAGATTCTTATCTGTAAGAGTGAAATTGAGTGCATGGTTGAAGAAAATGTTAGAGGTTGGCATAATAGAACCCATGTTCTTAATTTCCCAAGCAGGTTTGGTACCAAGAAAGATAACCCATGCATGATGTGTCCAGACATTTATAGAGAGCTCCAACAAGATCACTATTAAAGATAAGTTTCCCATTCCCATGATTGATGAATTCAGCATGAACCACATGGTTAAATCTATTTCACAAAATTGGATCTTTGTCGTATCACCGTGATCGTATCGAAGGAAGAAGATATCCCAAAAACAACATTCCAACTCAAGAAGGCCATTATGAATTTTGGTCATGACTTCTACCTAAAATGCACCTTCCACATTCCAAGGGTTGATGAATTCCATTTTCAAGCCCTTCCTCTAAAATTAGGTTAGTATTTTTGATGATATACTAATCTAGTATGTTCCTGGAGGATCATGTGCAACATATGATAAAAGCAAGCAACTACTAAAGGAACAACAACTATGCTAAACCATCCAAATGTTTTGGAGTAAAAGAGGTAGAGTATTTGGGGTCATGTCAGTCTCATGAAGGTGTCAAGGTAGACCCTAACAAGATTACACATGATGGACCTGATGACTCTAAAACATTAAAAATCTTAGAGGATTTTGGCTTCCATATATTACCACCGCAAGTTTGTTCGAACTATGGAAGAATAGAAACAATCTTTAACTACACTAACTAAGAAGGATGCATTTTCATGGACTCCAGAGGCAATCCAAAGATTTTGAACAACTTAAAGAGGTGATGTGTACAAATCCTCGACCACCTGACTTCACAAAACCTTTATTGTGGAATGTGACTTCGAGAAATGGAATTGGTGTTGTCTTAATGCAAGAAGGAAGGCCCCCTCGCTTTTGAAAGTCGACCACCCAAGGGAAGGGAATTACACAAACCCATTTATGAGAAGGAAAATGATGGCAATACTACATGCATTGAAAAATGGAAGGCCCTTACCTAACCTGTAGGTTCTGTCAAACACTATAGCCCGAAGTACTTTTGAACAAAGACTATCTCTAAGAACAACAAAATGGGTAAACTAAGATATTGGCTAAGGATTTCAAATCATCTATGTAAGGTAAAATACAGGTAGATGCACCTCAAGAAAGGATGAAGATGTTGAAGCCTTCTTTGTGCTATCTCATCATCCAACCCGGGATTGGATAATAGAAGCAAGGGATGAATGGAAAAATGACTAAAATGTGGACTCTCATTCAAAGGTTGCACCGGGATTCCAATGCAGCATCGACATTTTACATGGAAAAATTATTCACAATTATGGTACAAAGATCGCTTATATTTATGTAAGAACCCAACTCAAACAAAAGGTAATAATTGAATTGCACACCTCCAAGAGGGAGGGCACTCTCGATTTGAAAACCTACCATAGAGTCAAGAAGGATTTTCTTTGGGATGGCTTCCTGAAACTAATGTTCAAAGGTTTGTGGTAGAATGTGTGGTTTTGCCAAGAAAATAAGGTGGAAACAACAAGACCCTAGGTCTTTTTACAACCATTATCCATCCCGAAATGGCCATGGGGAGGAGGTTTCCATGGATTTCATCAAGGACACAAAAGTCCTAAGGGAAAGAGTGTCGTCATGGGGATTGTTGATATACTGACCAAGCATGCACACTTTGTGCACCTCTCATCCCTTCAAAGCTAGTACAGCTTCCACCGTGATTCATGGAGACAGCTCAAAAGCTACATGGCAGCCCAAAGATTTCATTGTGGGTGACAGAGATCCCATATTCACCGGACATTTTGGACGTAATTATTTTCTTTGTTTGGTACTCAATTGTTCATAGCCTGTCCCATCATCCTCAACTGATGGACAAACCGAGATAGTGAAAATGTCCGAAGGCTATCTTCGTTGTTTGTCTCTGATAAACAAACACAATGGTTCAAATGGTTACCCTTGGCGTAATGGTGGTATAACACTTCCTTCATTAATCGCAAACAAAATGACACCCATTTGACACTTTATGGATACCATCCTCTTTCTATCACTTCTTCTCTAAAAAGAAAATCTAAGGTTCAAGCAGTTGGAAGATCACATCAGAATCAACAACAAATTCTCCAAATCTTAAAGGATAATCCTGACCAATATGCAGAATCGCATGAAACAACAAGCGATCAACATCATAGTGAAAGAAGAAGTTTTCGAAGTAGGATTGGGTATTTTTAAGACTACAACCATACAAACAGATGTCCCTCAAGCAATAAGAAGGATAAACTATCACCAAAGTACTATGACCTTATAAGGTGTTTCAAAAGATTGGTACTATGGCATACAAATTGTAGCTTCCTACATCTTCATGAGTACAACAAGTTTTCCATGTTTCATGATCAAAGAAGGTTATAGGAGACAAGATAAGATCCCAAAATTAAAACCATATTGCTAGAACTTGATGAGGAAGCTAAAATCATATTGGATACTGAAGTTATCACTGACACGAGAATTCACTAACTAAGGAATAGATCCATTTCGTGAGTATCTCATTAAATGGAGGAAACCAACACCTAAGATTCCACTTGGGAAGATGAGTACTTTATACAAAAGCATCCAGAGTTACCTCAAGCCGCCATGACAACACTTGTCTCCAAGGGAGGCATCTAAGCCCCAATATTGGCTCTAATACCCCTTAATTCAAGCATATTATATTAGTATAATGTTATTTTATTTATGTCGGGCTTTAGGCCATTAGCTGTACCTAGATTAGTAATGTTATTTTATTTATGTCGGTTTTAGGCTATTAGTTGTAATTAAACCTCCTAGTCTCCCATATATACCAAGGGAGACATTTTCATTTGGAATCATCTTGTACTTGAACATTTAAGGGGTAAAAGGAGAGGTTACCCTTGAAGAGGCTTATTATCCTAAATTATCTCTTTTTCGCTACGCTGGAGTACTTTTCCAGGTTTTTCTATGCCATATTGATTGCTCGTTCTTAACCGTGACAGGGAGAGAAGGCGATGGACGAGTGCAATGACCGTCAACGTAAGATCAAGCAAGATTTCATGTGAAGAGCGTAAAAAGATTTCCAGCCTAGGAGGATCAAAAATTGGGCGATGGCGCCCAAATAGGATGAGGAAAACATGGAAAATTTGAACCCTTGTGGATCGGGTCCCTTCAAGATTTTTGAAGCATTTCCAAAAAACACTTACATGTTGCATAATTTTGAGGGTGATGAAGTTTTTGGAGGCCCCGTAAATGGGCATTTTCTCAAGAAGTTCTTTATTTGAGCCTACAAAATGGCCCCCAGGTCTTTGTAAATATTGTTTTTCTTTTTTCATTTACTTAGTTATGGGTGACTCCACAACCCAAATGTAAGGAAACTGGAGTTGCAAAAGGAGATATTAGAGCCTAGCAGGGGACTCCTATCCCCCATGGAGCCTCATCGTTATCACATGTCTCACAGAGGGGATGTTTTTCCTTGGTTTTGGCCCTAGGTGACAAAAGGCTAAGAAAGGGGCTAAAACCCACTAAATGGCACTTATCCTAAGTTCATTAGGGTCGATGTGACCGTTCAGCATGCTGAGCTAAGAGACGTGTAGGTCAAGGCGACTAATATTTGAGCAGTCTAGATCGATGGTTGTTGATCATATCAGGGCCCCAACATGCGCAGATGTTAAAAATTGTAGAGTGGCCCGGGTTTAAAAACATGGTTTTGTGGATATGTTACGTGTCAGCCAGAGACACACATCGGGCCCAAAAGCGGTGAAGAATCAAACCACTTTTTACATCCCCAATATGTGCATGTGCATATAAGGCCCTAACTCGAGTCGACAAGTGGAGGCTCTGTCCCGCCGACAGTTGTCCCCCACTCCATCTCTCTCCTCTGTCCATCACATCCCCCGCTGCCCTGTAACTTTCGCTCCTTCACACCTATCCTCCAATCACTATCCCACCTGTTGCATCTCCCCTTATCATCTCCCATCACCTACGTCACCTCACTCCACGTCACCTCTGTCCCATTACACCTCAACTCTCTCTTGTGTGGCCCCACGCTATCCTTAGTTTCCTCTTTCCATCCACGTTGTCCACATGGCCATATCCATGTCTGCTATTCCATGTCAAGCGTGCCAATCACATCGTCGGTTTCC
>SNQJ01S0044169.1:20259-59909 GCA_010110895.2 Picea sitchensis
CAAACTGACCAGTTCCAGTTCAGCCAGTTTTTAAAGCACTGGATACAACATAATGGCATGACTATGATATGGGGCGATATATATGCACTGCCAATTTTCAATGTTCAGCTGTAATTGCATGCATATTCAGGTTGAGCCATTCACCATAGCAAACAACTTTTAGGGTGGTGCTCAAATATTCAGTTGAGTGCAATCTGGAGTCTGGATAATATCATTTAAGCTCAAAATGCTTAATGACCTCTAATTCCTTGTAGAAATCTTTGGTAAGACCTGGTTCTCAGCTACAACACCCTAAACCCTTGCCCCCCTTGATACAAATCCCATGTGAATTCGAAGTGCATTTGCATCAGGCACATTGCACCCTCCATACCTAATACACACTTTAAAAACAAGGCCCCTTCTCTTTCATTTTCACTGCTTTTAACAACCTTCTATTTCTAAATGCATCCTAGCACTGCATAAAGTTTAAATAACTCCTACAAAGCATCTAAAGATAATTGCAACGACTTACAATGAATTAAATGAATAAAATCTATCTTGACACATGTCACAACACATTCCATCGTACATCAGTTGAGAAGAGATGAAAAGGAAAAATAAGAAAAACAAAAGCTATATTGATAAACATAAATGTAAATTTGTTATTAATGAATTCTAGTTACAGACACCACAACAAATCTAATAAAACACATGAATAAAATAGTGGAATGAAGAAACCAAAATACTTACTCAACTGAACTGCCAAACCTTTTAACTGGGGATTTGAAAAACCTGTGAAAACTAAACATATCAGTATCATGTATTAAATCCCAATCTGACTAAAGCAGAATAAAATCATGAGCATCCAAACTGAGTCATAAAACACAATACATACTTGTTACTAAATAAATCAAGGGAGCCAGAAATCAGAACCCGGGCATTATTTCTTGCCTGCAAGAAAATTATGCATGTGGTACTAAAATTAGGTTATATAATAAAACTGTAATGACTGAAGTATCTTTACTTTATAACTAGGAAAGGCAACAATATATAAAAAGGGAAGGAATAACCAAACATGCTATTGCTTCTATAGGATCAAGATATTGCAGACAAAAGAAATATGTTTGTTCAACAAGACAATCAAAAACATGGCCTATAACAGTCCCCACAAATGGGAATGAAAATATTGCAATGCAAATTACCCTTAGTCAAAGACTTAATTTATTTTTGGTCCAAATCTCTGTATCATTCTTTCACTAAGCAAACCATCATAAATGCCGCAATCATAGGAGTACTTGATAGCCCACCATAAAAAATGCAGGTTGGCCATCATAGATTTAGGTCAGTCATCATGATTGCATGTACAGCCACAGAAAACTTTCAGTTCTAGAGCAGGGCCACAGAAAACTTTCAAAGCTGCAACAAATTATCAGGGCCACACTAAACTTTCAGGGACATAATCATAATTGCACACATGCCAAAACTGAATATATATTACAACTGTGACACAGCCTTGAAAAAGAAGGGCACTCTATATAATAAGTGCCAACAGACTCCATAAACATGCTAAAAATGCTATGCCAGGTACAAGAAAATATGACAATATGATTAATGGTGATAAAAATAGAAATCAAGGTATAAATAGTTATACTACCTCCTTGTCCTCTATATCCTTCCAGGCCCCAGCCAACAAGCAAATTGCAATTATAGACCCTCCCAACATGGAGTTATTATAAATACATCCCCCTCCAATGGGGCCCAACTGTCGTGTACATGGGAGGGGTGCCTTCCTATCCTTTTGAAGTCTCATCTTTACCTCAATGAACCAAGGTCCTTTGTGCCCAAATATATAATTTGGATTCAAGCCTTAGTTAATGAATCTCAAGATAAGCAAATACATGCATGTACTTACTTCCAAGTGTATGTACTTAGTAGATGCAATGATGAGGCAAATGATGCAAATTATAGGCTATAGCATCTCTCCTCCTATAAGAGGTGGCAGGTGCGGGAGGGAACATTATGATCGCTATCCATATGGAATTAGACTCGCTACAAATAAGGAAACCAGACCCTTCATTGCATACCAAGGGATTAAGCTTCTTAAGAAGAAAACTCATGGAAACATTGTAATTATAGGAGACTTTACCATTATTTCCCAAGCTCTATTCCAAAAAAAACTCCTTCCTCTATAGGTGTAGTTCACATCTTCCAAAGAATGGTCCTACTATTAAAAGAATTTCACAATGCCTCCCACCTTTCAAGTCAAGAGGCATCTCAACTTCAAAAATTAATGAAATGGCCAATAAAGGGATGCTAGAACCCGAAAGTTGGTTGTGGGTTCAAATGAAGGAAAGGGAAAGGTCACTGGAGGTTCCAATCCCATGACGACTATAATTTTGTGGAAGAGGGGAGCTCAAGGCCTAGGTCCCTTCCCCCTAAATGTCACTCATCTTACATTTGTTTGGTTAGGTATTTGTGATCTTACACCTGATGTCAACTCCTGTCCCGAAGAGCTCTCCCATTAATTTCCTCCTCAAAGATTCAAAGTCCAGTACTCTCATCATTCCCACCAATGCATGGGGATTCGAACAAGAATGGCATGCAATCTTGTCACTCAATCTTTTCATTCAACTTGAGAAGGATTGTGATTAATTCCAATAAACCGAGCCCTCATTTGAACTCTCACCAAGAAATTTTTCTCTGGTATTTCCATTCCTCTCTTCTCATCCCAGAAATTTCTCAAAGCAATCTCTCTTCTTTGCCATTCGAAAAATTTTACAAGGTGTGGGGTCCTCATGCCCTAGTCTCTCATTATGGAACACTATGATTGTTGCCTCCCCAGTAGGGGATGTGCATTAAGTTAGTGAATGCATGAGGAGTTGTTACAAGGAAATTATAGGTCTTAAAGCTAACCTATCCATTGATTTTGAAAGAAACTTAGAGCACCCAGATCAAATCTAAACTCTTGGGTACTAACAAGGCCAAAGACAACCTCCACGTGGAATCAACAAAGCATACACTAGCTTTGAGGGACTGGAAGCAATAGTCTCGAAGTACCCTTTCAATTCTCCAAATGAAATTCACTGAGTTGGCTGTAGCCCTCTCCACTATGGAGTACCCACCCATTCAAATTGCAAGCCATGTCAAACTACCCCTGCAAGAGATGTTTCCAAAAGACTCTATGCATCATGGCATGTTGGACAATGTTTGAGGCAAACAAAAGCAATCAGCGAGGTGATTTTAATGGCCGATAATGTCTCTTTTATTATCTAGTTAAGTTATGTTCTCTCGATGCCTCTTATTGCTAGGCCAGTTTATAAGAACTTATACTTGCAAGTTTTGGATCAAGAAGACCTTATTATTATGGATATTTGAGTCTCTCATATTTCTTCCTCTGCTTCTCACCTTCTAGTATTAGATGCTTCTGGAATACAATAAGGTTGTACAAATAAAGACGCGGCCAATTTTTTATCTATATACATTACTTTAAAAAAAAATCTCCTCCTAGGAAAGTTTGTTGCCTTCAATGAGGCATTATTTTCTTACCATAATTTATAACTCCCTTGTCACTACTTTACACTCACCATTTCCTCTATATTGCATTCCATATACAAGCTACATGTGTTGGACAATATCAAGAAATTGGGATGGTGAATTCTCCAAATAGTCCACATAGAAGGAGAAGAGCCTTCCTGTATGAACAAGCAGCTATGACTATAGTCCAGAGTACCAAAATACCATTGTCACAATTCACATGTACTTTCTACAAAGAAGAATCTATTTGGCTTGCATTCAAACTTGGGTGTATTGATCCAATACTCCACTTATTACAACCATATTGTCTTCCTAACCAAATAAAGGTAATCAAGTAAAAAGAAAAAGATCATGCATTGCTATGGATACAAACATACTTATGGGGAGAGATGCATAGAACCAACAAAGGAACCAGCCAATTCCATCATGAGTCCTCAAGTGGATCTCTATTATGCTTTATCTATGGTTGCCCTAAAAATGTCTAAATTGTTGAAGTCCCAATATTGCAATTAATTATTTTTCAAGATGGCCTGCAACTCAGCATCATACATATTCTTCAGAACATTTCGGCAACAGATGCATCAATCTTATGCACTTCCATTATGAATCATGGAACAAGAGATAAATCAGCAAATCCAGTTAACACATCCATGATCACTGGAATCTGACCATACCATGGCATTATCCTAGGAAACAATATCATAGCATGCATTTAACACTCCACCTCATCATTTCCTAGAGGTAAAGGTATAAAATTTAAATATACTAGTTGTAAAAGCCAAAACTAAAACCAATATTCACGAGATCCCTGTCATCAACCGATGATAACCACCATATGCCTGATCCTTATTCCCAACATGTTTTTGTAAGGTCCAATAGGACCATATACAAATAATAATTAAACTTAAAATACATGCCTGTGAAAGGAAGTCCACAGTCAATTTCAGTCATCAAGCTATGACACAAGAATACTAAAACTTGTTCATTCAGTTGTCAGTTTGCTAAACTACTATGTACTTTCATTCCTTGTTGTCCAGTCCTTGGTAGTATTTCCCCTTTTTGTTCACCATCATCCAATCAGACAGTAGTAATTACTTGGTCATTTTGCCCATTCATTTCCTTACTGGTACGGTTCACTCATTAGTCTAATTTCGATGTCCTAATTAAGGTTGTGAACATGCAAATGGTTATGTAGCATTTATAAATGGTACAATTGTGATTATGTGGCTTTTTTTGAAAATTTGGCATACATTACGTTACAAAACAATATACATGTATATCAGGAACGTCACATCCAAGAGAGAAAGAAGGTCACTTCCAGGAGCCAAAGGGCGGTCACACAATATCCCTTTGCCTGCATAAGTAAGGAGAACTACCATATTTGCTTTGGCTCCAACTTAAACAGTATCTACATCTTTCCTAAAAATGTCAATCCTGACCGAAATCTGGATAGCCAAATCTGATATAAATGCAGATATTTCTTCCAAGTTGAGTGAAGTACTTGTCTGACAAAAACTAGCTTAAAAGCATCACTCCCTTAAGAAAGAGATGCCTGTCAATCAAATCATGTCTCTCACATACTCTTACCTACATACTGGATCATCCATTTGTCCCAAAATTTGACCACTTTCCAATGTAGGAGAGATTGATTGTTGTACTCAGCAGCAATCCAGGTATCGAACATTTTGGCGACCTTGCAATTCCCTGTTACATAATTGAGTGTTTCAGTTTTTTAACAAACCACACAACATCCATTTGTAGGCGCATACAATGTGGTCGATCCTTTACTGCTAAACTGTCACGAGGCACCAACCAACCGAGTACTCCAGTCATAAACAAGTGAGACTTCCAAATGCCTTGACACCACTTGAGTCCTAGACCATCTTGTTTCTTGATCTTGATTTATTGCATGAATAATGTTTCATCATGTGCCGTGACTAAAATGCCCTACAACGGTTCATTCAGTAAAGAATGCATTGTCTTCACGGATGATCATAATGGTTGTCTGATAAGTTGTAACCATGTGGTTAAAACTGGTAGTTAACAATTTGTAATTGTTTCCACTATGAATGTGTATAGGTTCTACCACCCATACGTTTCTGATTAGTACTGAATTACATAGGGACTAAATGTGAAATTTCTACTAGGTTGGAAGGAGGATTTGTGGAACAAAGGACCTCTCAACTGCATAATACTGATGAAGTGTCAGTCGTACAACAAACTCTATGATGTCCTTACTGATGAAGTGTCAGTCGTACAACAAACTCTATGATGTCCCAGGGTACCTTCCAGATGCAGCAGAGCAAGCATCAAAATTGACTTGAAAATTACATTGTGAACATGCACTTTACAACAAATGCTACATTGAAGAAGTATGATTGTATACACCTGCTCGTTAGATCCTTACTTTGCATGACCAAGACTCAGTCCTCGAATATCTATTATATCATAGAGATAGGCTCACACATTTAGGGGTTAGGAATCAGTTCACAACTACAAAAATGACGATCTACAAATGAGGAGATTGAAGTGTTAAGTAGAGTGTAAATTTCACTCTTGTTGGGAACAAACAAACATTTAACATTACTGAATATGGAATTCAATTCAGACAAATTACTAAGTATCTAAATTGTCCCCACAACTATCATCCCCGTCTCAAAGAATGAAAAAAAAACAGAAAGGGCCAATCTGTGTGTCATTGACACAAAAAACTTGTAAACAAACTTCTTTGTGTATGTAAGCTGTTCACATGGTTAAATACATACCATGAACCACAAATTTACATTGAAGGTACAACCACCATCTCTCCAAGAACTGGACTTGTGCATGTAATGCAAAAGTGAAACTTATAACATTCTGAAGACAAGCTAACCAGACTAAGAATTGATGGGTCAAGTGCAAACAGACCCCCACTATAAATATGCGTCTATTAACAGATAAAACAGACCTGTTTATGTAGATTATTAATGTTAGTTATAAACGTATACATATGTGAAAGTGAATCTAAATATGGACAAAAAGGGGTGACCATAACTTATTTCTTCCATGCTCTATATCTCTGAGACCAAGACACTTTTGAACAGATCAGCAATGCCTGGGAATTTCATTTCAGACAAGATAGGGTGGGAAGGTTATGGGGACCTTTGCTTGGATGTGCATAGAAAAATATTTAAGGAAGGGACTTCTGGAGAATATTGGTCCGGATTTCAAAGGTAAAGCTCAAAGAAGAGGATAAATGCTGGTTCTGGTTTAGGGTCCTCTCTAGAATCCTCAGAATCTAACAAGGAAGAAAAAGAAAAAGCTGAAATTCTTCAAATGTAAGACAACGATTTATCTCAAGGTGCAGAGGAAGAAATTCCTTCAACAGACAAGGACCTGAATTACTTTAGTTGCGCTAGGAAGGAGCCGATTTGCCAAAGCTTCTCTTTGTATGTAGAAGTTGTGGAGATAAACATAAAAATTCTGCCTCCTTGGATGAAGATTGCAGAGACTGATGAAATTTCCACCACAAAGGATAGATAGCATTGGGGAGGGGGATGAGAAACCTCCCACTCCAGGTTCTACCCTTAAACATCCAGGTAGGAGATTCGAAAAGGTAAGCTTAACCAAGAAAAGTAATAAAAGGTCTGGTAAATCTTATGGATGACTGCCATGAATCTGCCAGTTGGTACAACCAGCCTTTAAGTCTCTAATGTCACAAAGTAAATAGTTTAATTTCCTTTCATGTTTCAACTGCAAACCCTTTCAAATTCTTTTGGTAACCCCTGGAAAGTGGTAGCCAATACAGCAGTAAAGTGATCTCAGATTTTTGCTGTCTTTTGGTATAAACAATTAGTTTGAAGAATAACATCACATTTTTCTGTACCTCTTTTAAAATATATGTAGTAGTGTTGGTTTTAACAGATATAACAGTCCACTGGCCATGTGGATTGCAGATATTGAAGCTCAATACTCAGCCCATTTTATACACTATGTAGAGACTTTTCGTATGATAACAACATTTATTAATGTTTCCTTGTAAGAAATACACAAGTCATACTCTGGTGGATGCAGTTGTCACTGAAAAATATAGACACAGGAGGACGCAGCTGTCACTGAAAAGACTGACCTCAATTTATTGGTTTCTTTTGCAAAAATATTAAATAGAAATGTCATTTCATAATTTGGAAGGTTCTGTTCTATTGTAAAAGTTATTTTAGTCACTGAGGCTTGGAAGCAATACACAATATAACAAAACAAAATTTGTTAAACTCCATCAAAACTATACATAACTACATCATGTAAGATGTATCATAATCCATTTGATTTCTATCTATAATTATTACATTACCTCAAAATGTACTAAATGTGCCTCACCTTAACTGCTATAATCATATAGTGCCTCAAATTTATTAAATAGGTATACCTGCACAACTGACACCAAAGAAATAGAAGATCCTATCAGTGCTGGAGGACTAGAGAGATCAGCTTTAGGATTTGCAGAATACGCAGAAGGTGAAGCAGATAGCACTTTTAGCACCTGCACAAATACAAGACAGAATTACTCCTCCATTGTCTTGATCATTCACTAAATGCGGATTGATTGGTTGCTAGAAAAAAAATCATTCGGGTAAAAGTTACTTAGGTAAACTCACCAGGCTGTTTGCAGGATTTAAAGAATGAGCAATCCCTCGGAAAAGCACGGGAGCCTGAAAGGAAAAACTAATGAATTAAGCCCATAGCCAAACTAACATATCCTATCATACAATTCTGCTTGAAATCGTAGATACAAAGCATCAATGAGCCCCAGAGAAGAGATAATACAAAATAACAAAACTTAGTAACCATTCTATTGAAAGTGGAAAAAATATAGAAGGTGGCAGCCCTGAACCCAATCCACTGCATCTAAGTTAAAAGTAAAACCAATCAAAGAATGTCAGGTCATCAATTCTAATATGCACAGCCATATTAAACATGCAGGATAACATCTTGGGAAATTTGTCTTATGAACTCTTAGCTTAGGAATCTTTAAGAGAATTGTCAAGATCTATGAAAAGAAGAAATTGGTAAGACAATTGCTTCACAATCTACTAACCAAGGCTTTTAGACATTAAATACAAACACAATCCCGATGTTGCCAAGCAAGTGCAATTCAACAGATCTAAACCGCGAGACAAAACATCAATAAAGAGCATGAATGCTCATTTATCCAGATTAAAAAAACACAATAGTCAACATTCATTGAGTCTAAAAAATAGCAATAGCCTTCAATGAGTGTACGTTTGTTTTAGTGCACTTAATATAGGGTTCGTTGAAGACTGTAAAGTAAAATAGCAATAGTGCACATTCATTCCAGTGATCAAATTTAAAAGGATTTTGTTTCTACTTTGACTGAAATTCTGATTCTAAAAGCACCATTTATATGTAGAATTTCCAAGACAACAAAACTGCTTTTCAATATCACTCCCATAATTGTGTCTCTAAATCATAATGGATGTTCATTGTTTACCAGGATCCTGGTGGCAAAAATTTTACTAAGTTGTAAAACAGACAAAAGTTCCTCAAAACCTAAGTATGCTCTTATGAGGATGCCTTTATCTCATGAATTGCTCCCTTCCCCCCTCAGAAAACATAACAGAGGACTTAGAAATGACATTATTGAGACCCCTTCTTAGTGTTCTATCTATCTTGTAACAAAGAATGATTACTGTACTACATGGTAAAAACATTCTTGATGAACCCTCCCTCTAGATATAAACTGACACCCAAATTTCTCTTTATGTCTCCAAATGTTTTAAGATTAAAGCTTAATAATAAGTAACTGCCACAGTTGTCAATCGGGTGTAGCTCCAATGGTTGTTATCCACGCCACCCGGGTTCAAATCCCACTTTGTGACATGTTTGCTCTTAGTGAGCCGATTGTTGATGAGCTATATATAATCTATTCATGAGTTGTTGACTTGGCCTTATGCCCTGAAGAATCTAGGGTTTACCCTAGGTACCATCCCCGAAATGAGGGGAAGTACCCAGGTGATTTCCCCCAAGATAAGTTACTTGAAAAAAAAAGTAAATGCCAAAGTTTGCATAACTTAGGTCAAAAGGTGATCTAATCAAGTTAACATACTGAGTTTTACAAAGGTCTTGATCTACAATTCTACATATAGAAATGCATGAATCAGGCATTGTCGATATCCTCCCTAGGGGTGTAATGGGGGGGCGAAGGCCCCATTAGAGTAATAATAGTGGAGGGAACTCAATGTAAGGTGGACTGGGTCCACCATATTTGTTATTATTAAATAAGGCTTGCTATGGTAGTTAGTATGGAATAAATGTAATGTGACCTCATTAAAGAATGCTCACTAGGTAGTTAGGAGATTGTTATGATTAGGGTTCTATTGTTAGATACAAATAAAGATAAAGTCCTCCTTATGAGAGGTGTGAACGAATATTGTATTTGGAGCTTAGCTCATTGAGAGATCACCCAAACTTAAGAGGCAAGTGAACAAGAGTGGATTCCTTCCATAAAATGATCAATTGTAAAGTTAGCTCATTGAAAGGTCACCCAACCTTGAGAAGCAAGTGAACAAGAGTGGATTCCTTTCGTAAAAGAATCAATTGTAAGGTATTGCCCTACATTAAGGGCTTTGATATTAAATAAAGTTTTGAGCATTTTTGATATCTCTTTTGTGATTCAATCTCTTGGGCTAAGGATCATGACAATGGGTATCAGAGCTCTTTTTTAGGCCCAATAGAGATTTTTTTTTTCTGTTTTGTAGGTTTCCAAAGGGAAAAAGAAGGCCACAACACTCGAATCAATTCATGTAGCTTTGTAAGTAGAATTTGAAGAAACCAATTGTAGATCTAAGTTCATCTCAAAAAAACACCCATTCACACAGACTGCAGTTTAACAAGGTGCTCAAATTGCAACCAAACCAACACCATTGGACAAAGGATTTTCAAGGGTTTGATTTGAGGACAACGGATTTTCAAGGGTTTGATTTGATGTATTATATGTTATGCTTCCAATCTATATTCAATACACTACATCCCTTGTCAATTGGGTTTAGCCCGAGTGGTTTGTATTGAGGGGTGCTTCCCCCCCACCCAGGTTCAATTCCCACAACTGACATGTAATGAGCACGCTATCGAAAAAGCCTTGGCTTTCTTCAAAATCTGGTTTACCCTGGGTACCATCCTCGAAATGAGGGGAAATACCCGGTGGGTTTCCCCAAAAGGTGTTCCCTCGAAAAAAAATACACTACATCCCTTGCCAATTTGCCACATCAAACACCTAACTGAACTAAAAAATAGCAAAGAAATGTGAGGATCATCTTATGGAATTGTTCCATTCTATTGACTGACATCAAAAAGATATCAAGAATCTAATCACTCAATATCAACAAGATATGAAGGAGACATTCTGCGCAATTAAGGAGGCCAATATTATTAGTGCCCACTGCAATCTATGAAGAGTATAACCAAGAACAATATGCCTAGTATGATTTACAAGATGATTGTGATGGTTGGTACATGGATAGTTGTCATTTCTGGGATGACAACTACTTCTCCTATTTGATGACTCTACTCCACCTTATGTAGAGAACAACATGGAGGCCAATGGGGAGAAGGATATGACTACCAATTTTCATCTTGCATATTCTCCAACAGTAGTATTCTTTCCAAATCCCCATCCGACCTTTGGCGGTTATGTGGACGATTTTTTTAATATGGCTAGATCTATATATTTGGATCCACATGACAATGTTAGGCATTTGGAACACCATTCTCAACCAAGTGTTGAGCTGAGGTATTTTCCATGGAGAGTCAACACAAGCACTTGGACATGGGACCCAAGTTTGTGGATGAGCTCTTTGGATTACTTCAGTATTGCAGTTAGTACTTTACACATGGGACACTGGCTACTTCAGCATTGTGGTGAGCACTCGTACATGAAACCCAGGTTTATGGTGGAGATTCTTGGACCACTTCAATGTGGTGGCTAGCACTTGTACATGGGACCCTGGTTTATGGTTGTACCTCCTCATAATAAGTGTGGAGGGCAATGCCTTTAATAAGTGTTGGGAGCAACGTTTTTCTAAGGGGTGCGGAGTGTTGGGATCCTCCCTGTGGGTGTAATGGGGACTGACAGGCCCATTAGAGTAATAATAGTGGAGGCCATTCAATGTAAGGTGGATTAAGCCCACTGTGTTTTTATTATTAAATAAGGCTCACTATGGTAGTTGGTATGGAATAAATGTAACGTGGCCTCATTAAAGAAGGTACACTAGGTAGTAAAGAGGTTGTTATGATTAGGATTCTCTTGTTAGCTATAAATAAGGATGGAATCCTCCTTATGAGAGGTGTGGAAGAATATTGTATTTGGAGACTAGCTCATTGAGAGGTCTCCCAACCTTAAGAAGCAGGTGAACAAGAATGGATTCCTTCCATAAAGGAATCAATTGTAAGGTGTTTCCCTACCTTAAGGGTTTTGATATTAAATGAAGTCTTGAGCATCTTTGATATCTCTTTTGTGATTCAATCTCTTGGGCTAAGGATCATAACATGAACTAAATATATTTGATACAAATAAGAAGTTTGGACATAGTTTAGATTAATCTTAGCAGCATTGTTCTTCATGATCTGTATTCATGTTATCAATGACATGCACCCAAATAATAGTTGGTTTGACTTGACATGATGTATACAATGGTATTGTATGAAGGTTCTTTCAGAAAAACCACATCCATTTTGAATCAACATTTTGGACCAGACCAATGGTATTTAGTGTACCTAGATTTTATAAACAAAGAGAGGTCATAAATCTCATAATTATAGTCAAAGTGTACAAAATACCACCTTTGTAACACCATGGGTTTTTAGTAGAGATACCATTGAGTTGTAAACTGAATCCTACACTAGTAGGTTAATGGAATTCTGGCATGGCAAGGTTTTGTTCCCATCATCAGATGATGAGGATATCAAACAACTTGAAGGATCATATTAGCATGAGAAAAGTTTTGTGGACTTTCTTTTCCTTGGGACAAGTCTAGCATGGGTTCCTCTGTGCGCCCATCAGCTGCACCCACACCTTTCACACCTATGTCAGAACAACCTCTCCTTCACAAAGGAAAACGGCTGTACAACCATTCCCATCATTTAAGAAGCTCTCACTTGCTGCACCTACTCTTGTAACCACATCCACACCTAGCACCCATGCAACATTGCCTGGGATGCTAAAATTCAACTGATGATTGTTCTTACCAATAGTTGTTGTTCCAGAACCATCGCTCCACAGATCCTATATTCGAACCACAGAAGCAGCAACTTAAAAGAGGGTTTTAACTTTTTGATTCATCAATTGAAACCAGTTTTCTAACATACAAAGATCATCAACCAATATGTATTATGAACCTGCCTTTCCTGGGCTAATTGGCCATATTGTCACTAAGTAATACAAATATGCTAATATTGTCACTACGGCTTTCCAAACTCTCCAAATTCACCATGTAAACTATCTTGCAGACATCATGATTTCATAATTCCACTCCACAAGCTTTGCTTCTGGCAGAGGAATTTGTGTATCAGAACAAAATGTCATATAATTTCTCCTCTGCTATTTTCTTAACTTCATACCTGAAGCTTGTCCTTGTTTCAAACACATTTTCAAAGCACACTGATGCTAACATCTCCAAAGTGATGCTGCAAAAACGTTTATGAACACAATTGTTTTTGCATTGATGAGAAGAAAAGAGTGCATGATACATCAATGCCAAAATCTTGGCTGAAATAAGATCATTTTCATACAGCCAATAAATTACTACTCAAAATCTAACCGGCTTTAAATTTAAGTCAAGTAGGTGAGTTCAGAAAAATCATCTGAACATATATAAGTTAATAAGGACAGTATTAAAAGTAGAATGACTGGTAAGACTTAATTGTTATTGTGCTAAAGGTTCAATTCAGGTAATGGTGCATGAGAATTCTGATCTCAATATAAACACAACTATAAAAAACCTTTACTTTTCATAAATGCCATTTCAATATCATCAAACAGTCAAACTCATCTCAAACAATTCTGGCACTAGAAAGCATTTTTGTCATTCTAAACTGGTTTAAGCCCCAAAAACGCTACGAACTGCAGTACTCACCTCAAGCTTTGTCCCGCCCAAAATAACTTTGGAATTGATTGCATCGTCGCTCACAATCAAAGTATGATCACTGTCAGTTTTCGAAACAGCATAGCTGGTGTGATCAATAACCAAAGCACCCAGGTCCTGAATTGCATCCAACCCAAAATGATAAAATAACCATCAGACTAAGCCAGCCGAATAGTACAGCAGATCAAGATAGAAACAGAACCATCTTTGCTAAGCCAAGCGTATTTGAACCCAAAACTACTTATTGCAAACACTACCACTAAGAATTAATCAAACCCACTAAATTTGCATTTTATTCTCTTGTAAATGATCCTCTGTTAACAAAGCGACGTCTATCTTCGACAAGGATGCCATGACCGAGGTGTATCTATTAAAGCTCACTAATATTTTGTCCTTAAGTCACTACCATGAATTATCCGAACCAACTTAAATAATGTTTTTAGGGACAAATTTCATTTACTCACTTCATCAAAATCAACCCCGCAGTCAGCAGCGATATCACGAATGAGATCAGAGGTGGTCGTATCAGCAGCAAGAATCAAATCATGGCCGGAATCAACAAAGTCCAAAATTGCAGACAAATCCAATGATCCCCCCAGATCTGCAAATGCTTGCAAAAAAACATAACCCTAAGAATATAAAACTTAAACCCTAGATGGGCAGTAATCAAGATCAAAAAAAACTAGATGGGCACTAATGAATGATTAAAGAGTGAATGGCATAACTTACGGTCAACAGAGGGGGCAAAGAGAATGAGGCCATCATACAAGTACTGGCCGTATCTCTGCAGTGCGAGCTTGGGATCATGTGCGAGTTTGAAATCGAGATCGAAACCGCGATCTGTGAGTGTTTTGAAGAAAATTGAATGAGATGACTTGATGGCTAGGTCGTCCACGAGCACGAGAATGTGCCGATCCGTTGGACTCTCCGGAGAAAACCCAAGTGAAAAAATGGGGAACAGAAATAATACTGATAATGTAAACAGCCGAATGGTCGCAGCCATTGTTACAGAAAACAGGGTTTTCAGAGGGTTTCTCCGTCTCTCTTCACTTGTGCGAATATCAGTGGTTTTATCATGGAAGGTTTACGATGACTTGAGCACGTATATCAGGTTGACCATTGAATCCTTGAGATGTGGTTTACGAGTTTACTTTGGTTTTAGTTTGGGGGTGTTTTTTAATGGAGTTATTTTTGTCTGAGGTTTTGTATTTGGCTAAGTTATGATTATTGAATTTTCGAGTGGGAGAGCTTTGATTTTTTCTAGCGCAATTTGAAAGATAATAATAGTAATGGATGGTGGGGGTGGGTTGTGTTTTACCTTTTTTTTACTGCTATATTATATTATGTTATGTCCTAATTATAATTAGGATTTTGTAGATTAAAGTAATGCTTATTCTTTATATTATGTTATGTTGTAATTATAATTAGGATTTTGTAAATTAAAGTAATGCTTATTTTTAAGTTGTTTGTTTGGGGGAGTATTTTTAATTAGGTGTGTAAATGGAGTTTTTTGGTCTTATAAATAAGGAGGTTTTGTATTTGGCTAAGCTATGATTATTGAAATCTAAAGATGGAGAGTTTTTGAAATTTTTTGGCCTGATTCATAAGATAATCAAAGTAATGGATGGTTGGGTGCGTTGTGGTTTACGAGTTTCCCTTAGTTTGGGGGAGGTTTTTAATTAGGTGCAATAATGGAGTTTTTTTGTCTTATAAATAAGAAGGTTTATATTTTGCTAAGCTATGATTATTAAACTATGGAGATGGATCCCTTGGCTTGGGGGAGTTCTTTATTTAGGTGTGTTAGTGGAGTTTTTTCGTCTTATAAATAAGGAGGTTATGTATTTGGCTAAGCTATGATTATTGAATTCTCGAGATGGAGAGCTTTTGAATTTTTCCAACCCAATTCATAAGATAATCATAGTAATGGATGGTTGGGTGGGTTGTGGTTTTCGAGTTTCCCTTAGTTTGGGGGAGTTTCTGTTTAGGAGCCTGAAGAGATGTTATATATAAAGGGTGTCACATCGAAGCAAAACAATAATCAAAATTGATACAAAATTTGGCTCAATTATGTTTAAGGCCTCTGCTATTGTTCTAGCATCAAAAAGACTAAAGAGCACCTTATATGTTCGAGCAGTCTTGCTCCTATATACTTTGACAAATTGACCAAGCAAAAAGATACAATGGAAGAACATAATTCAAACAACAGACTCATTGTCGGGAGTTTCCTAGATTTCACCATGGTTGGGTTCATTATCTTTGATTTCCATTGGAACCATTTCTTGATATACTTGAGTCTCTTTAGGATTTCCTAATTGTGGCTCTGCATTAAGCTAGTTGTTCAAACCTGAATTGGACTTTTGAGGCATTACAAAGGCTCTGAATTATTGGCATTCTTGCTCCAAAGCATCCACACGCTATGAGACCGTCACCACGGTCTACTCAAGCCCATTATTTCACTGTCTCTCTTGTTCTAAGCTTTAAATTCGTTGAAGTAGGGTCACAATTATCCGATCATGATCGATTACTTTATTGTTGACCTTAGTGAAATTTAATCTACTACCTTCATCCATATCTTCATGCATGCGCAAGATGTGCTTTATGTCACTCCAAGATGGATCCATGATGAGAGAGACAACCCTAGAACTAAAGGAATAAGACCAACTACAATTCGTGGGGCTAATACCCCACCAGGACCAGAAATTAAAACACCACATGAAGGGGAGGGGCTCTGAAATAACCTTACTAACAGTAGAATTCCTCTACGCAGGGTGGTCTCTAGATGGGCCTCTGTAGGAGATTTTTGAACATGTGTTGACTATTTGTGTTATCCCCAAACATTGCATAATACAATTGACACCGCATGGAACAAGGGTACACTTTTGCAAGTTTAGATTGGAGTGCCCGGGAACCAGAGATAATGACAAATCTCTAGTTTTCAAATACCAAAGAGAGGGGATAACAAACTCAAAGTGGAAAGATTTAGAAGGAGACCCAATACACCAGAAGTCGCTAAAGAAAAGAAATAGAAGGAGACCCAGTGCCCAACCATAAACCCAGTGAACAGGTTGAACCCCAGGCCAAATATCAACAGATTTGTTCTCGGAATAAAAAACCAAAAGCATGAAAAGATTCAAAGTTTGGCTAAAATGGGGATATAAACCTACAGAATGGAGAGCATGGCTACCAATTTGGAGTTGAACGTGTCATAGGACCAGAGAGGATGACAAATTCCCAATTTCCAAATACTAGAGAGAGGTGTGGATATAGCCCAGAGCGGAAGCAAACTCACAATGGAAAGTGTTGGCAGGAAACCCAATAAGCCAAAATTCACTGCAGAAATTACCTAAAGCCCAACCAATAACCCGACGACCAAGTCAAGCCCTAATCCAGATATCAACTAAATTATTTCAGGAATCAGAGACAACATGCATAAATTGATTCAAAGTTTGGCGAAATAGAGGATATAAACTTGCGGAGCGAAGAGGTTGTAATCTAATTGGGCTCGAGAGTAGAAGGAAACGACCATCACTTTGGAGGTGGACAGTGGAAAGAACCTCCTAAAAAATGTTTTGGATGAAGATCCATTGCGACGAGATATGGAAGAATGCACCCACACGCGTTGAAGTGAGTGTCGAGCTCTAAATGATGTCCTTTGAAGTGAGTGAAATCTAGATCAATAAATCCCCTAGGCCACCAACCATTAATCATTCTTAAAATCCACTTCATTGACAGTTATGAAATGGGTAGGAGCTTAAGACTCCCATTGATCTTAATGTCCCCTTTTCTTAGGTTAGTCCCTTCATTAGCCTTTTGGTCAGCAATTGAGTTGAGCTCTCGTTTTATATGAAAGAGAGAGTATTCCTCAAAGTTTTTAAGAAGAGAAAGGATCATTGATATGACGTTGGCATATACATTACCCCAAGCAATGTTTTCGGCGATGATTGCCCTGATAACCATCATAAAATATCTGCATGTAGTTGTCATTTGAATCTTGATCGAGAGAGCCAAATTGTTGCCTTTGAAAAGGGTGAAAGCCTCTGCCTCATTGTTAGTCATAGTACATAAATCCCAAGTGTAGTTGATTATGGTATGGCCTCCGAGATTCATGATAATCCCTCCCACTCACGCAACTCCTTCCACCCCTTGGTTACTTCGAGATGCTCCAACAAAGAAGAGAGTATGGCCTTGTTGTTGAGATTGTCATTCCTTGAATGCTTCCTTCAACAATCGTAAGGCCCATTTTGGTACACTACTTATGGAATTAACAACACAATGGGGGTTATTTGTGAGCTGAAAGAGGGATATCCAATTGGCCTCGTGTGTGTCCATGTTTGTCCATTTCCATTGAACTTTGGATCTCATATATTCTAAAAGAAGAGCACAAGCTCTCATCAAAGTTTGTTTTGGACTGACAATTTCTCTTCTAAATATTTTTTGTTCTGAGCTAACCATGTGCTCCAACAAATATATTTGGGAAGTGTGACCCATAACCACTTAAGGATAGATTTACTTGTGAAGTTCCCGAGATAATGATTCCCCTGGCAGTTAAAGAGGTTGGAAACATAGGTGGGCCAAGACAATCACTGAGAAAGTGCCCCCAAGGAGAGTCTCCAAACTTCCTTCGTATATTGGCATTCAAGGAATATGTGATAGATGCTTTCTTCATCATTTTGACAGAAAACACACCACAATGGACCACTTATTCCTCTTCTCTGGAGGGTTTCGAAGGTGCGGATTTTTTTTATTTACCAAGAGCCAACAAAAAAGGTTTATCTTTGGCATATTGTCTGTGTGCCAGATTATTTTCCACAAGTTGGAGCTTGGATGTTGAAGCTGTACCTCAACAAGAAATTGATATCCCTTTTTAACAGTGTATAATGAGTTCCCCCATCCACAAGAATCACTAGATTTCTAATCTCTGGGGGTGCATCCCTGAAGAGTGAGTAAAAAGGAGTTGAAAAGTGTTGAGAGGTGTGCTAGGGAAGTTATGTTCTTCCAATTGTCCCATAAACCATCAACCGTCCAAGTAAGGAGATCGAAAAGGGAGAGGAGGCCCTAATCCTCCATCCACGAGCGAAGAGGAAGGAGGGGCACAAGTAGAGGGCATCTCTCTAATTTCAGTATTTGGTCGCCCCATGGATTAATTCTATGCTTATTCCCTAGAATCCAATTTAGTTTGGATCGAATTAGTGTCCTTGCAGCGAGGAGGAGTTTGAAAATAGGAGAGGCTAAATCCACTTTTGTGTGCAGATTGACACCTTTGAGCTTGTTTCCTCTAAAGTATTTTTTCCAAATTGCTTGCTTCCACCAAGTGAGTTTCTCGATGATCAAACTCCAGAGCATTTTAGCCCCCATAGTTGTGTTCATGAGAGTTGGCTCCCTAATACCCATCCCTCCATGATTTTTGTCACTAGTTACCTGATTCCAACTGACCAAGTGGATTTTTTCTTGAGTCGTTTCCCTCCTTGACATAGGAAATATTTGATTCTTTTGGCCATTTGATTAGAGACACACTTTGGAGCTAAAAGGGTTGAGCATTGATAGATGGGAAGAACCGTTAGAACAACTTTAATTAGAATGACTCTTACGTCTAGATTTAACCATTGCGTTCCCCAGTAAGTTAATTTCTTACTAATTTTTTCAATAGCATACCTAGGGAGGTACCCAATGGGAATGTGGTTATGTATTATTAGTGGAAATCATTTAATATATGAGAATGTGGTCATTCAATGTAAGGTGGGCTAGGTCCATTGTATTAATAAAGCCCTGTTGTGGTAGTTAGAAGTAATAAATGTGAGAAGACTCTCTAGAAGGTTCCTAGGAGATAGAGAGAGCTATATAAAGAAGAGTAAGCAATGTAATGAAACATAGTGAAGAATATTGTCATTGTAACAAGCAAGTATTGTTTGAGGAGTGCATTCATTCCTCAAGGAATAATATATGGTATTACCCTACCTCAAGGGCTTTGAATATTTCTCGTGTTCAATATTTTGATGAATGGTTGGTTTATTCTTGTTGATATTGTGGGTTTATTATGAGATTTATCTTCATATCTGTTCAGATACTTAACAATTGGTATCAGAGCACTTTCCTTGGCCAAAGAAGGGAAGATTTTTTTGCTCTTTTTTTTAGATTTGTTTCTCGGAAAAAGAGGGTGGCGCACTTCAGATTCATATATGAAACTTTCTGAGCTGATTTTGGAAAAACAGATTGGATATTTGAATTCCTCTCGGAAAAATACCCAATTTCAAAAAAAATATCAGTCGAAACGGAGTCCGAGAAGTAAAGTTATGAGCATTTTAAATTCAATAGCTTTTCAGGGTTTTTATGGAAAAAGCCGCGATTTTCTTCAGTAAGTTATTTCTACACCCTAGTTTTTGTTGAAGATTTATTCCAAGCATGATATATTTTACTGGAAGAAATGATGGCCCTAGTATTGAAGAATTTATACAATCTCACAAGTCATTATGGAAAGAGCAATGGAAATCTTTTGTAAACTGGGGTTTCAAAGATGATACTCTCATATGGTGGCAATCATTTCATCATTCTAAGTGGATGTTACTTTCTGATGAAGCACTTGAAAAATTACTTTTAGACAAGTGGTCTCATACAAAGAGTAAGGATAAAAACATCACCAAGAGTTTATTTTCATATGGAAAATCTATATTACAAGTTCATGGTTGTATTCATAAAGAAAATGTCATTGTTTCTATTAACCCTGGTTGCCAACAAAATTTTATCAATATTCAGTTGGTTAATAGATTGCAAGTTCCTGGAAAGAATATTCACAACACACAGGTTGAGGGTGAAAATGTTAAATTTTTTAAATATTTGAAGCTCAGTATGGATAAATATGTGTTGCATAAATATGTGGATATTGTTTTGGGATATCCTTGGATAGAATCAGTGTGTACCATTAATATTAATATGCAAAAGAAGTTTTTGAAGTTGTGGTACAAGAAAAATAAAATCATAGATCTGTCATTACGTGCATAAACCCGTGGTCGGGGATTCATACACGCAGAAAATACAAGTGGTACTTAAGCGCACATCTGTTGGCCACCCTTGTAACCCCTGTTGGTACCCCTTCGAGTGGTGGCGCATCAGACATCACTTGTATATGGATCGGCCTAGATCTCCTGAAGCCCTCCATAGATAAATCGATCGGTCGCCTGACTGCTATAGTGCCATCGAGAATAACACTCAGGAAGATACTTTCTAGTACCTGGGTAGTCGGGTAGTATGACTAAGGGCACGGTCTAGCCTCCTTAGTTGGTGCCCTAAGATATTGGGTCGAGTACTACTGTTGGAACCCGCACGTATATCAGAGAGCTATAGCACAAGGCAAACCCTTATCTGTAGAACCCTTGAATACCCTAACCCTTGAGACAGAAACAAAAACAGAACAGACAAGATCTATTGTTGCGCAACTGTGTCTCCTGCATTTGAGTTGCGAAATTACTACATGTTTCTTCCTGTTAAGCATTTGGGCATTTTATCACTGCAGTATTCTTCAGATCGAAGTATAACTCCGCAAGAGTAAAACAAAAAAAAACATTCCTATTGGCACCATTATTTGAGACCTATCCCGTTGGATTTCTCTCTTCGCCCTTATCGCAGTCATACTTATCATTTTTCAGCAAAAAAAAATTCTCGTGGACCCAACCCCCTTCCAAAACCCTTATTTGGGCTTTACCCCATTGGATTCAACTCGTCACCCTGATCGTTGTGATACACTTCACCCATAACCCATTTTTTTGTGGTCCCACCCACCCCTTTTCATGTTCCCTCTTCATCATGGCCCACACCTGTAGCCAAGACTTGGAATCTCGCTTCAATGCCTTGCACTCTAATTTCATAGAAACCCAACAAGAAGTGAGATAGCTCAGTGTTAATATCGCCACCGTCAATAAAAACATGCATTCCTCCAACAACGCCAAAATAGAGGACCTCAAACAAGACCTTTCTACCCAGCTTGAATCCTTCACTACGATGATTTGCGCCAAGCTGCATATCCCTACAAATCTTCCCTCATTTGACCCACCTTTGAAAACCAAAGGTGAAACTTCCTCTCATTCCCAAAATTTTCAGTCCCATCACTTTCAGCATGACCTATGCCTTCCAGGTGTGGATGTGACCAAATTTGATGGCTCGGATCCCACTGGGTGGGTAACTCAAATGGAACATTATTTCTCTTTGTATGGCATTACAAATGAGTTGGCCAAACTCCGGTATGGTGTTCTCCATCTAGATCAAGAACGTTGGTAACGGTGACAATGGAGAAAAAATGCTCGCCAAGGGTATGTGGCTTGGACACACTTTGTGGCAAAGCTTTATGAACGCTTTGACACTGACACCAACCATTTAGGCCGTTTGACAAAGTTGAAACAATCTGGCACAGTGGAAGACTTTATAGCCGCTTTTGAGTGATTGTATTTTCGTACGGAGGGCATGTTTGATATTTTTTTCCGAGAATTCTTTATCGGTGGCCTCCCGAGGGATGAGATTTGTACCCATGTCCTCATGGCTTTCCGACCTCGAGTTGGGTGGGCGTTGCTAAAAGAGATAAGGAAAGCACAACATGTTGTCTCTTCTCAAAACCACAAACCCTCCTTTATTCCCCTTTCACTAAACCAGTCCACTCCACTCCTTCTTCTACTCCCACTAAAGATCCGCCATTGACCGGGGGATGAAATGGTTGAATGCCAACTCAAAGGAGCCTTTGTTATAATTGTGATGACAAATATTTTCCTGGGCACACATGTAAGAAACAAAATCTTTTTATGACCATATCCAAGGATATTTTGGAGGCGATGTTGAGGCTCCCAGCCATGTGTCACAGACCTTTGATATGGCCCTCCGGACCCTCCCGAAGTAGAATGGGTCATTTCCCTAAATGCTCTCACTAGCTTCTCTGCTCCCCAAACCCTCAAGCTAATTAACTACATTAAGCATGGGAAGGTCACCATTCTTGTTGATAGTGGAAGCACCCATAATTTTATTCATTGTACATTGCCCAAGAAACTAATTGTTATATGCATTATTAGTCAAGAATTTTCAAATCATGGTTGCCAATGGAGGGTCCATAAAATGTGGAGGCGTGGTGTCTTGTGTCTCTAAATTGGTGAGTACCACATGAATCTCATATGTTTGCTATCAACATGGTGATTGTGACATTGTGTTGGGTCTTGGTCTTCTAAGGAATAAGGTCCCATTCTCGTGGATTTAAGGAATTAACCATGAAATTTTACCAGGAGGGCCAACAATATATAAGTTCCAAGGAATCGCAGATGGGGTTCGAGGAGATCATCAGTTCCCATCGCATGAAAATCTCCTAAAGGGTCATTGTGCATTATTGCTAGCTCCATGCATACAAACCACTAAGACAACCACAATGACCATTGGGATCTTCAATCCATCATCTCTAAACATCAAATGATTTTTTCCACTCCCCATGGACTCCCTCCTTCCCTTGGTGTTCATGATCATTCCATTCCCCATGTCCCGGAAACCTTCCCCTCCCAATATTCGTCCATATCATCATCCCTTTTCCCAAAGTAAGTGAGAAAATTGTTCAAGATTGCTCAATGCATGTGTTATACACATACAGTGCAGGCCCATTCTTCTCCTATGGTCATGGTCCTTAAGAAAGAAGGTTCTTGGCATGTGTTATGACTTCCGCAGCCTCAACAAACTCACCATTAGGAACAAATTTCTCGTTCCTCTCATTGATGACCTCTTGGATGAATTGAGTGAATTGCTTGTTCTTTACCAAACTTGATCTTAGATCTATTTACCACCAGTCTTGTGTGAGCAGGGTAGACATTCCCAAGACGTCCATTTGAACTCATGAGGGCCACTATGGGTTTTTAGTCATGCCCTTTGACCACATGTCTCCCTCCACTTTCCAAAGCCTCATAGTCATGTCTTCCGTAGCACTACTCCATCTGTTTGTCTTAGTTTCCTTTGATGGTATCATCATCTATGAAGTAAAACACGGATAGCCCATCTTGCTCATGTGGATCAAGTTCTCCATCTACTCTCTCGACACCAACTTTTCCTTAAACAATATAAATGTGCTTTTTGGCACCTCAGAAGTATAAAACTTGGGTCATCTAGTTGGAAAACATGGCATCAGAGTGGATCCTAAAAAAAGATTGAATCTATGAAATATTATCACCAAAGACTCTCAAAGAAGCTTGCGTGGATTTACGGGTTTAACGGGTTATTATCCTTAGTTTGTTAAGAATTATGGAAGATTGTGTGGCACCTCTCCTTGCTCTCCTTAAAAGATTCTTTCACTTGGACTCCAACGGTGACTCGAGGGCTTTTCAAACCTTGAAGATAATCATGTGTGCGCATTCAGGTCCACGAAATACCACGATTCCACAAAGACCTTTGTCCTAGATTGTGATTCTTCAGGGAAAGGTATTTGTGTTGTCCTTATGCAAGAGAATTGACCTTTGGCGCTACCAGTAAACAATTGTCAAAGCGACATTTGGGCAAATCAATCTATGAAAAGGAAATGTTGACTATTGCGTATTTGTGGGATCTTTGAAGCCCCTTATCTGTGGGGCAAGCAGCTTCCAAATTAAGACGGATCATCAAAGCCTCAAGTATTTTATGGAACAACACCTTTCCTCCATGGAGCAACAAAATGGGTATTCAGCTCTTGGATATGGTGTGAGATCATTACAAGAAAGGAAAAGACATAGTGGTTGTTGTTGCACTTTCGAGGAAAATATGAAGATGAAAGGGTCTATTTTTCTCTTTCCTTCATTGTACCAGTTGGCTCCAAGTTGTTACGCCAAGAGGCCGTATACGATCCCAAAGTTCATCCTAATACAACAATTGCAAAATGAATTCTCGATTCTTGAGGGTACTTGGTACAATGATGAGATTTGATACAAAAGGCCGTTTGTATTTAAGTGCCCAGTCAAAACTTAAATCCAGCGGTAGTTTCTAGGCTTCATGCTACACCCATATTTGGGCACTCGAGTTTAACAAAACCTATGATCGGGTCAAATGTTCTTTTAAGGATTGTATGAAATGGGGCGTTCGTAATTACGTGGTTGAATGTGATGTTTGTCAACCTGACAAAGAGGCGAAGCAGTCCGATCGGCCACTAGCTGCCGATTCCACACCTTTATTTGGTGGGACATATATAGATTTTTATTGTATGCTTACCTAAATTGGGAAATAAATTAGTCATCATGGTGGTAGTTATTCGTCTTTCCAAGTATGCTCATTTATATGCTCTTCAGCTTACCATTTACAACATCCATTGTGGCTCAGTTTTTCATGGATTAGGTCTTCAAGCTTCATGGCATGCCTCATTCTATTGTTTCTTATCGACCCAACTTTCACCAACAATTTTTGTAGGCTATTTCAAGCTACAAGGCACCCAATTTCATCTCGGTACAACTTATCATCCGGTGATGGTCAAGCTGAAGTTGTCAACAAGTGTTTGGGAACATGGCCCAGGGTGTTTTGCATGAGAAAGGAAAAATCAATGGGCTCTGATATTTACCACTAGTTGGATGGTGGTACAGCACTTCTTACCATACAATTGCCCACATGACTCCTTTTGAAGAGTTATATGGACAAAGCCACCTTCACTTCTCTCATACTTGCCAGGTGTATCGAAGGTCCAAAAAGTTGACCAAACGCTTATAGTTCGAGAGGATATTCTCATTACCCTCAAAGAGAATTTGGTCCTTGTGAATGGCATGAAGCAACAAGCGGATCAAGGTCACTATGAGCGTCAATTTGCATTGCTTTCCGGGTGTTTCTTTGGTTGCAACCTTACAAGCAAAATTCCTTCAAGGATGACCATTTGTGGGAAAATTGCGCCCAAATTTTATGGTCCCTTATACCATTCTCAAGCGTGTGGACGAGGGTGGCCTGTCGGTTAGCTTTGATCATTCTAAGCTCCTCTTGTTTTCCATGTTTCTGCTCAAAGAAGATGTGTGGAACTAAGTACCAAACTCAAACCACCCTTCCCAATTTGGACGAAGAAATCTCCATTTTGGCTACAACCACAAGCGGGTTTGGACCCGGTGTGAGCATGGAGTCTCCATCGGCCGAACCATAAAGGAAGTTTTATTTTAGTGGAAATATACAACTCTAGCTGATGCCACCTGGGATCCCGCTAACATTTTGTACCAATTTCCTCATCTCAAGCCCTCAGCGGACAAGGTTGTTTTAAGGGGAGGGACATGTTAGGGACCTAACCCCTCCTCGTGGAATAATATATTTCCATGTAATAAAGGTCAGAATTAGTCAATAAGTCCTATTTAATAAAAATGAACAAATCAATGTAAGAAGACCTAGTAGAAGCTTCGGCTTCTAGAGGATCTTCCTCTAGATTAATTATTTTGATGAATTTATCATTTGAGTATAAATGGAATTGGGGGTGAGAGTTTTGTCTTGGATATTATTGTAGTAGGCTTTGCTCTGTTGGAGGTTGCCCCTCGAAGAGACAAGTGAACATTGCTCCTAGTAATCAAAGTGCTCTTTACGGTGTTATTCTAGTATTATTTTGAGTATTATTGTGGTGTTGTTTGGTTATATTGTTGTTTTATACCATTTCTAACTAATTATTTTTGTTAGCATACTATTTTATATATGGAATATTACAAATTTGTCGCCAAACTTGGGAGTAGGAGGATTTAAGGGAGTTAGGAATGCCTAATTATTTAAAGGAGGACCAATTTTGTGCTAGGGAGAATTGGAAGACATGAGATATAGCCCTCAAGGTTCGAGTTGAAGCGCTCCATCCAAAAACTTGACAATTTCTATTATTGACATCACGGGGCATGTGAGGAGGTCTAGAATGATTTTTAAATAGAAACAATGGTAATGAGCCCCCAAAAATTAATAAATACATGGAGTGAATGATTCATATTTTTTACTCCTTGAACAATTTTAAGACCGAGAAGGTTCCCATTCTCATGTTCTTGCTCAATTTTTCTGCTAAGATCTTCAACCACAATGATGAAGAGGTGAAAGAGGGGCAACCTTAATTTGAGACCTTTGTTGCCTTGAAAGAAATTTGAAGGTCTACCATTTACAATAGGGGTAATCCATGGGCTACTAATACAAGTTGAGACATCTTATGAAATTTAGACTAAATCCAAAATGCTCCATCACTTGAAAAGGAAAGAGTGCCTAACACGATCAAATGTGTTAGCTATTGTTGTTGTTGTTTACTAGTAGTTTTCCTTGCAGTGAACTCCCTTGAGTTTCTTAGTAGTGAGATTCTTGGTTACTGTGCTAGAGACCTTGATAAATGGTGGGATGCAGTGGGTAGGGCAATGAAGGGGTACATTCCTTGGGTTGGGAGGTCAAGGGAAGAGAGTTGGTGGAAAATCAATATAGTTGTAGGAGAACACCAGAGTGGGTTTGTCAGGTTTGAGCATGGAGTGGATAGTGGGAATACACTCTTTGTGGATTACTAGCTTGACTTAGGGATGACATTGTTGAGATTTGGAACAACAAACAGTCTATGGTTGAGTGGAATGTTTGTCCCAAGCAAATGGTTGCACAATAGTTTTTAAAAGATAAATGTTTATATTGATTTTGTATTACATTATGTGTTTAATTTTTGTGTATTAACTATGTGTTTGAGAGGCGATTTATATGTTGTTGTGTTGAGTTATTCAAACTGCATTCTATTGTTTTTTGGCATGTTGTAGATGCATTTGAGTAATGGTATCATACAATAGTTAATTTTTTTGTGTAATTAAGTGGTACAGTAATCTACAATTAGAATTAGTTAGTGGAAATTTTTAGTGCAAATTATTTCCTGCGTAGGGACCCTTAATTGGGTTTAGAGATATTCTGTTAGGACATAATATGTGGGAAGCAATCTATTATCGTTCGGGCCCTTGGAGCAGGGAGAACTCAGTTTAAGGGTGTCCATTGATAGTTCTCTCCTTCAACGCACGTGGAGTTGGGGGCGCTCAAAAAATTCTATCCCTCAAAAGGCTCATTTAGGTGGAGTTGGGGGCGCTCAAAAAATTCTATCCCTCAAAAGGCTCATTTAGGAGTGTGGGACAAATTTTATTATGGTTCAGGAAACTATGTGTGCGGGTGATAAGGCTATTGTTTCTTTTAAGGGGTGGCTTAGGGACTCGTCCTTTTACACAATCAACTCCATCGACTTATTAGGTGGATTTCTATCTGCTTGGAGCCCTTGGTTCAGGGATCTTTCCTCCTCAAATTTTCCATCTAGAATAGTCGTCGATTTGGAGGATCATTATCTAAATTCCTCTTTCAAAATGGTTAACGTGTACGATCCCTATGTGGAAAAATGTTCCTTTTGGGAGGGGATTAATGTGTCAGGTATATTATCCTCCTCCTTTGTAATCCTTGGAGGTGATTTGAAGTTTACTCTCTCATTGCAGGAGGTTTGGGGAGCTCATCCCCAGAGAGACCCTTTGGAATATTGTTTTGCTCAATGGATTCAAAAACCATATAGTATATATGGAGCCGCCAAAACTATCCCAAACATGGTGGAATGGGAGAAAACAAGATTTTTTGGTCGCAAAAAGGTTGGATCGTTTCCTTATTTCTAAAGAGTTATCGGAGAACCCCTGGACCTTCAAGTCGAGGGTAATGACGGGAGGTATGTACGATCATTTTCCCATCCCATTGAAGATGGACGAAAGAGGACCCAAGCCTCCCTCCCCGTTGAAATTCAATCAAGCGCGGCTTCTGGAGGAAGAGTATAGAAACCTAATAAAATCCTCTTGGTCTCCTTCTCTAAAGGATTCAAATCATTCCTTCATGAATCAGTTCATGGAAAATCTTTTTAGGGTTAAGAAAATCTCTAAATCTTGGTCTCGAACCTTTAATTTGAAATCTCAATCCCTTCTTAGGGAGGTGGAATCAAAGATCTAAGAATTGCTTGTTGATAGTCTGGTTGGTTCCCTCTCAAAGGAGGATGAATATGCTCTAGGCGATTTGATGAAGAAGAAGCAAGAGTTGTTGGCTTTGGAGGAATCCACATGGCGCCTCAAAAGCAGAGCAATCTGGCTCAAGGAGAGTGACAACAATACCAAGTTTTTCCACATGTTTGCAAACTATCATAAAAATATAAAGTCTATTTAGGAAATCAGGGACATGTATGGAAAAATGGTTTCCTCCTTTGAATAAATAACTAAGGCGGGAAAATACTTTTTCTTTAGCCTTTTTAAGGAGTTTACTGGTTGTCCAATTGAAAATATTCTTAAGGTCTTAGACTTGTTCCCCAAATCCTTTTCGAAGGAAATGAATGAATCCTTACAGTTGAAGATTTTGGAGGGAGAATTCCACTCAACCCTCTCATCATTCCAAAAGATCAAAATCCCTAGTCCCGATGGTCTTACCATTGAGTTTTTTTGGGGCTTCTATGAATTGTTAAAATTTGATCTGCTTAAGGTGGTTCAAGAATCTCAAAGAACAGGAATTTTTTTGTGTACTTTCAATTTGACTTATTTTTCTTTAATCCCTAAGAAAAAACACTCAGTCTCCTTCGAGGATTACAAACATATCGCTTGTTGTAATATGATCTATAAAGTTATACACAGGATTATAGCTAACATGCTCAAACCGATTCTCAGTGAAATCATTTCAGAAGAGTAGTTCGAGTTCCTTTGTAAGAGACAAATCCATGATGCAGTGGCATTGGCCCAAGAAGCCATGCACACCATCAAGTCCCAAAAGATTTTGGCTATCATTATGAAATTAGACCTCTCGCAAGCCTGTGATAAAGTAAATTGGGTGTTTCTAAGGCTGGATTTGATCTACATGGGGATGGATTTGGATACTCTCAATTGGATAATGGGTTGTATTGAGTCAACATCGTTTGTCGTTCTTACTAATGACTCTCATTCTCCTTTCTTTTGATCCTTGAGGGGGCTGCATCAAGGTTGTCCCTTGTCTCCATTCTTATTCCTCATTGTTGTTGAAGGTTTAAGCAATGATATAGGTTGATCTCGGTGGCCATCCACCTTTTCCAATGAATCAACATTTTCGAGCCTATGGTTTTGATAAACCATGATATTCACCCTTTTGACAGGGAATGTAATGTAATGCCATCTTCGTTTATTAATTACAACCATAGTGTAATGATTTCCCGGTGGTCTTATGTACATGCCTACAACGTTAATGCATCAGATCCCATAAGAACTTTGCAATTAAGCACACTTGGGATAGAGTAGTATTGGGATGGGTGACCTCTCATGAATTCCTAGTGTTTTACATGCCTATGGAATTTTTAAACTTAGACCATTTTATCCCACATGCATCATGGGAATTATTCTCTTCTCACTCTCTCATATATAATCGAGGTGAAGGAGGTCCTTTGAGAAAGAAATGGAGTGTGATGTAATGATTATTTCAAATGAGCATGGCTAGCATCTCTTTCTCTTCAGAGATAAGCTACCACCATTCTAGCCAGTTTAGATTCTATAGTAATCTGTTATTCATTAATTGAAGTTGGGTTTCATTGTATTCCTATGTTCTCTGTTATATTTTCATTTGTATCTTAGTTTGTTCTCAATATAATATGGATAAGTGGTATCAGAGTAGTTTGCTCCTTGTTATTTCTCGGTGCATTTCCTTGACGAGGTCAAGGTCTAGAGAGTTGGGTATCAAGCTAGTTTCACTTGGGGAAAACCACTCTTACTAGCCCAAGTGACCTCCCATGATGTAAGAAAACAGAGATGATAGAGCATGAGATCATTTAAAGACGTTGCTCGAGGAAGACTTCACACAATAGAGGAACGAGATGATGGACAACTTCGCTCAGATCCTTCGATGACTACCAATGGTGGTCGAGGCATCTTCGACAAGAAACCATTTAAGAGGTACAACGCCCTTCAAGGTACAAGTTAATTTTGATATTCCCTTATTTGAAGGCCAAATAGATGCATATGCTCTAGAGAAATGGTTGAATCTGCTATAAGGTTATTACTATGTCCAAATTTTTTTCGATGGTGAAAAGATCACCTTCTCGCTCCTCAAAGCTCTTTTCCATGTCAAATCTTGGTGGGAAGGTTACTAGGAGAGGAACACCATGGATAAATTTACACCATTCAAGAGAAAACCCACCTAGGAGGCCTTTGTGGATTCCCTCAAGAAGGAGTTCTACCTAGTTGGAAGTTATGATGACCAATATATGAGATGGATGACTCTACGTCAGGAGAGAGACCAGACAATGCCAGAGTGTACCAACATCTTCCATACCTTGTGCTCAAAGTTGGGTATTCAAGATTCTAAGAGACACTTGGTTATGAAGTACCATAGTGGCCTACACAGGTACATTAAAACAAAGATGTATTTCTTGGACATATCCTCATTGGGAGTTGCTTATCGTTATGTTATCAAAATTGAGCAAAAATTTAAGCAGTGAAATAAGCGAGCGTTCGGGTCAGCAAATCTGCAACAACAGAAACATGGAAAAGGTGGCCCTAACTCACAGAACAAGGGACAAAGCAAGGAAGGCCAACCTCAAGACAAGTATCCCAAGCCATAGGCAAAGAAGGGAAATAGAAAGACAAATAAGGGAAACATAAAGACAATGAAGGAATTTGGAAAGTGGTATGAGTTTCACAAAATCCCCTGACACAACACTAATGAATGTTGCTCAAAATAATAATTATTGGATGAGATTAAAGAAAAGGATTTAGACCCTGATTCAAAATAGAGAAAGAAGATCATTGATGCATAACCCAATGTTATAATCGCAACAACAAAGATCCAACCAGACGAGACATAGGATGTGGGTGAAGGGGACCCCACTACATTTCATTGTTGATAGCAGGAGATAGAAGAACCTAATATCAGCCGAGGTCATCAAGATATTGAAGGCCCTCAACCATACACCATTGGTTGGTTGAGCCAAGGATGAGACCTTCACATCAACCAACAATGTCGCCTATCCTATGACATCAAGCCCTCTAAAGATGAGATACAATGTGATGTTTCCCCACTTGAAGTCTGCGATGTTCTTTTAGGACAACCATATATGTGGAAACATCACATTGTTTATGAGTCTCGAACCCATATTTTCATTGTTACTCTTGGGGGTCAGCTCTACAGGATACCAAAGGTAGTTATGACTACTGCCATTTCATTGATCTTGGAAAAATGGTGCCACAAAGTAATCTCTCATACCACAAAGTTTTCCGTCTTCATGATCCAGTCAGAAGGTGAACAAAAGGTCGGTGCAACCACCACAACCTTAGCCCAAGACCTTTCTATAAAATAGAAGCATGTCTACAAGATTGTAGAGGAGCAAAAATATATTTTTTCACCTACAGGGGTGCCTCTGCACTGTCAAGTCAAGCATTTCATTGACTTGGTGCCCGGTGCTCCCTTACCCAATAGTCCAATCTATAGATGTTCCCTTTCATAGAATCATAGTCCTCCATATGTTCAACATAGCTATATTAGAGCCATTCATGGATCTATTGGCCATGACCCTTTTCAGGTGTGCTTAAGGTTCCAACCATTAGCTCCCATTGATATAAATTTAGTTCTCGCATCTTCACCGATAGAGTCCTCCCACGCTCAGACCAAGGGAGATCATGTAGCTAGATTTGTTGAATGGATCCAACACCTCCAACAATATGTTCATGACATCCTTCATTAGGATAATGGCAAGTACAAGCAAGACAACTACTTCAACAAGGCAAGCGATTCACCAAGGTTCATATTCATCAAAAGTTTCCATGTCTCCTAAGGGAACTTGACGCAATGGGGACCATTGCTTCCTAAAGTGGGAGGACTGATCCAGGTGGATCTTGGTGGCCATCAACCTTTTCCATTGAATCAACATTTTCAAGCTTGTGGTTTTGATAAACCAAGATATTTACCCTTTTGATGGTGAATGTAATGTAATGCCATCTCCATTTGTTAATTACAAGCATCATGTAATGACTAACTAGTGGTCTTATGTACATGCCTACAATATTAATGCACCAGATCCCATCAAAACTCTGAATTAAGCGTGCGTGGGCTATAGTAGTATTGGGACGGGTGACCTCCTAAGAAGTCCTAGAGTTTTGCATGCCTATGGAATTTTGTAAACTTGGACCAATTTATCCCATGTGAATCATGAGAATTATTCTCCTCTCACTCTCTCATATATAATCCAGGTGAAGGAGGTCCTTTGAACATGCATTGGAGTGTGATGTAATGCTTATTTCGAATGAGCATATCTGACATCTCTTTCCCTTCAGAGATAAGCTACCACGATTCTAGCTAGTTTGTGTTCTACAATATTTTGTTATTCAATAATAAAAGTTGGGTTTCATTGCATTCATGTGTTCTTTGTTATATTTTCATTTGCATCTCATCTCGTTCTCAACCCAATCCAGATAAGAAGTATGTTGGACAAGAAATTTTGGATACAGTTTTGAGGAAAATCCTAAGAATGGAGGAGATGTGAAACAACAGTAGAAAGAATAGAAGACAGGAGCGGAGTGCACAATGAAGGCACATCCAGGATTAAAGTGCGTAGTAAAAGCATAATTGGCAGCAAAAGGAAAGAGGATAAAGCAAGAGAATAAAGCAGGAGGATAAATAGGGCGAAAAGGAAGGACAACAGTTCGACATGCAATAGCAGAGAGATGCGTGAAAGCAGGAAGAACAACAATTGAGAAGGAAAAAGTAGCATGCAGACACAAAAGCAGAAAAAACATGCCCGAACAAAGAATCAACATGAGTTGTAATGAGTTGTAATTGGGTTTTGGGGTTAAGTAAGTTGGGTTTTGAGCCCTAGAATCCATGTATAAATATGTAATGAGTTGGGAAGAAAGGGGTTTGCATGGAGAGTGAGAGAATATACCGAGGATGAGCAAGATTCTATGTTAGAAGGTTTAGGGAGAGTTGCAAAGAGAGGCTTGCACTGCAGAGCGGCTAAGAAATACGGAGAGAGAGATATCTTGATATATATATTGTAAGCGCAGTGCGCAAGCTTGTAATGATTACATAAAACATAATAAAGAAGCTGATTGTTGTGGATGTAGCCCAAAGCTGGGTGAACCAAGTTAATTATTGTGTTTGCTTTTCTTTTCATGTGATTGTTGATAAATAGTATGTTTATGCATGTTAGACTATATATGTTTATTATATGATCACTGCGCAATAATTATAGATGTTATGGAAAATAGTTTATGTTGCAACCTGCATAATGATGCTACTACATAAGATCTATTACTAAGTAACCAAGGGATAACAGACTTAGGATAATGCACACAGAGTAGATAAGTAAGAATGAATAAGATGATCGTCTCCCATCCCCTCACTACTATAGAAACTTGGTTCCAACGGCCCCAATAGATGCCTCAGGTGAGACTTCACTTGCATGCAGATGATGCCGAAAGGTTTGGTTTCTAAAGGGTGTTGTTGATTAAGGTAACTTGAACCCAGGGTCTTACAACCATGCACCAACAAATGGTTTCATTGCCGTGACCCATAATCTGTGATTGAGGGAATGTTTTGGAGGTCAACTAAGAAAGAGATCTTAGAATGGCTAGAAGGGAAGGAATGAGAATTTGCTCGAAAAGAAAATAGAAACCCTTAGATGAGCGATGAGCAATGGATGCAAAGATACGTGTACACAAAGTTGCATGAGATTTTCTTTGAAAAAATTTCGATTATTTTGACTGAGTGGTTGGAAAGATTAGTGGAAAATATTGGAAGGTACCAAATCACAGTGCCAAGGAACTGGAGTCATGTGTTGGTAAGGCAAATGAATTATGTAAGTAATAGGACCTCTTGTGCAGTTGATTTATGGTTGGATAGTATATTGGGAGGTTATATTACAGGATTCGTGGTGGATTTTACCCAGTCATACAATGTTGCAGAGAGGGATTTATTTAAGGGCCCACGCCGAAGGTTTTTGAAATCATTGGGTACTTGGATAAAGATGTTGCAGTGTGATAAGTGCATGATTACAATGGAGTCTGATTGCTAAGGACTTCACGCACAAAGGGGAACCAGAGGATGATAAGAGGATAGTCTGAAGGTAGGAAGAAATGAAGAAAGAAGGGAAGGACTGAGGATGCAGAGAAACGAAGAAGGTGTATCAGAAGAGGAAGACGAGTTTGGAATATTGCGTAGTGGAAGAAGGTATAAGAGGCAAAAGACTAGGGTTGAGAAAGAGAGTCGTGTAGTGAGCCCGAGGGAAGAGAACCCTGCACAATAGTCCAGATTGTAGAAATATCATACATAAAAGGAGAGGAAGAGACTTCTCATTGAAGTCCCATAATACAAGAATCGATAAGTCCTACTTAGACTCGATCCTGTGTTGATTCCACGACCTCGTGTGCATCACCTATATTTGAAATCACATTTGAGCATTTATCAAAAGCACTTGTAGTTAGTAAGGGAGGACAAAGTAGCAGTAGCCAGAGCAGTGGAAGTAGTGCATCGAGTCAAAGTCAGCTAGCATCCCCGAGGGGAAGTAGTACATAAAACAGTATGGCAGGGGTAGACAACACCCTGATACTACTTGGGTTCCAGGGAGTTGGGTCAGAGGACCCAGAGCAACATTTATTCATATGTGAGACAATTTGGGCAGTGAAGAATTTCCAAGACGAGGCTGTAAAGATTGCACAGTTGGCGACAACATTTAGAGGCCGCGCACTAGTCTGGTACATGAAACTGCAGAGTACCACACCTACAAGACAAGCAAGGATGCTAGCAGAGATTAGACAAGCATTGTTGAAAGAGTTCAAGAAGCCAAAGTCTGAGTCGTAATACATTACATAATTGAAGGAAATTAAACATGTGTAGACTGAATCAGTTTGGGATTATGATCAATGTTTTAAGGATCTAATGGGTAGAGTGACATTCCAGATCCCTGATCAAGAACATCAAGAATGGTTTATTGCAGGATTACTACCACACATTCATTGGTCGTTGACTCAACAGAAGGTTACATTGCAACCTGAAGCTTTGGATATTGCAATGATATTGGAAGCATATTCCATAGGAGATGGCGAAGGGATGGCGCAAGTACATACACAATTATTTTCCTTGACAATTCAATTGGCAGAACTTACAAAAGGGAAGGAGAAGCGAGAACAAGTCTCGTGTACCAAGTGTAGGACTGAAGGCCACCATAAAGACGAATGCCCAACATTCACGTAGTATTTAGCGACTGGAGCACTGAATCCATTAATAGGAGGGGGATATTGTGAGATATGTAATAAATGGGGACATCATCCAAATGAGTGTCCATTACTGCATAAATAACAGAGTATGCCAAGGAACTTATCTTGCAATTTTTGCAAGTCAGTTGGATACGAAGAAAAGGATTGTCGTGCATTCAATTTGATGAGAGAAAGCACTTCATATATGTACAGGATCCAGGAGGAGAATGATGTGATAGAAGGAGGTGGTCCATAGTATAACAATCTTAGAAGCTTTAATCCAGGAAACTGAGGAGGATTTGGAAGAGATCGAGGTAGAGGAAATTTTAGCAGAGGAGGTAGAGGACCAATAATATGTTACAATTGTAATCAACCAAGACACTTAGCTCGTGACTGCCCAAATCTGTGTACAACCTGCACATATTGTAGAGAATTGGACCATGTGACAGAAGACTATCCTCAACTACTAGCGAAGTGGCAAGCAAGAGGGAATCAAAACCAGCACCCAAATCAAAATATACAGAAGATCTTAGTTGAGAAACGCAATGAAGTACCTAGAATAACAATTGTTACGCATGGAGGAGATAGAACAAGGATTGATGTGACGAATTGTAACGTCCCCAACCACCCCAGGCTAGGCCACGTCACACAACCTCAACTTTTGTAACGTACCCAATCTCCTACTGAGTCTCATTACCACCTTACACATGCTTAGAAACAACCAAACTGCAACATTCCCAACATACCATAGAGCAATGTTATAGTAGAAGTACACTACCTAGAGTCTAATTTAAACTAAATCCGTGCAATATCACTTGAAGTAATGCGCTCGACCTAATCCTGAGTCGCACCACACAACTTATAACAATGGACGTAACAATTTCTTTGAATACAACCTTAAGCAATAGAAATAACTCATATCTGTGTGCACCAATTGCGTGCACTATCCTACTATTCCAAAACACAACCTCGCGCATGACCATCTAAGCATCATGTGCCAACTCAAATTTCATTGTGAGTGGAATCTCATAACTGCACACACTCGTTCCAACCTTATGAAAGACACAGGCTACAAACCGACGCACTGGACGACTCGATCCTCTTCTTGATGGCTCACAACAAAAAACATAAGGTTAAACTTAACAGGTAAAGTTACTATCAACTGACATACTCAAGCACTTCCACAATTAGGTCTATAACATCGGCTTATATGCACAAGAAACATTACACCAAATAACAACAAATACTTATATGCAACACATATTGAATTTAACGTATGTCAAACATAGTCAAATATGCAGAGTAAATAAGACAAACGCATAAAGAACACTTATATTTTATAAAAGTCACCAATTGCGGCCTTTACTCAGACGTTCCTCCCTGCCATAGACACAGTTTCTCATAACCTTTCAGCGACAGGTCACCCCCGAGTTGGGGCTCAACTCCGCCAGGGAAAACAAGGTCCTAGCGACAAGCTATGGTCTGAAACTCAACAAAATTTCTCAGTCCTAATACCCACTACTGCAACTAGTCTACAGTCCCTCATTCCCCACACGCCTGTCACACCCAAGGAAGTGTTCCCCTTCTTTGCTCACCAGTTCCTCGACTACCCCACTTGCCTTCCCAGGGTTACCAACAACAGGTCGGATATGAAGTCTCTAAGCCTTGTGACTAGTGTTGAATGCATCAAGGAACAATTTTAAGCAATAATCTCACCTGGAGAATATTCTCACGGGTCTGGAAACCACTCCACAACATCTAGTCTCTCACCCATAGAGACTTCTCATGGTCTTCCAACCCGACTCTTCGACAATGAAACTCTGGATACATCCCCCACAACTCCCCACAAGCTTCTCTGGCAGATAAGGTAATAATCAGATTTTCCATACAGTATGATTCCCTTTCTACTCACTAAAGCTTGCAACATGAATAATAATTGTAAAATCCTCCCCAAAATACACTAAGGTCAACAACATATATTGTATGCCTTCCACTTAACACTTGTCACCTCCAAAAGCAATTTTAAGCCACTTGGTGACCCGTTCCCTATCCTTGGGAACTTAGGATAAAATAATAATATATCTGACATTACACTTTTCTTGAAAATATTATAAAATATTCCCTAAGACTTACGACTCACCCCCCTTTTTCCCTTTTCTGGTGGAGTAGGCCCCCCATCTCTTTTCGTTTGAGTCAGTCAACGTGCAAAGATACAATGTTATATTAATATTCATGATTATATTTACACGGATAGGAGCACTAGCCTGTCTGCATCTAAGCTCACCAACCTCATAATCATACAGGCTTTCTGACCTCACATCATAAACATTCATTCATGCACACTAACCCAAGTGCACACAACACAGTGCAATGTATGCACTTGGCTAGGTGCGCGCAACACACAAAATGTGCACACCCTGTCTTTATAACAATTATCCACGCACTTACTTTGATGCACGCAACACCATAATGAGGTGTCCTAGGCTCATCAACCTAAATGTTCATTACATTTACACTTAGTGCCAATTCGGGTCACCAACCTATATGTACAATTACAAAGGGGCTATGTATAAGGGACACTACAATCCCCTCCCCCCTTATTTATGCATTGTCCTCAGTGCATCACATATACCTGTCATGCAACATTTTCAAACATCATAAAAAAGATGAGGATACTCTGCTCGCATAGCATCCTCGTGTTCCCAGGTTGCATCCTTAGGAACGTACCAATTCCATTGGACCTTTACCATCTCCATGAATCGATTCTAGAGCTGCTTGACTTTCTGATCCAATATGAAAACCGATCACACATGAAATCCACCTTCTAGCTCCACCTTAATCACATTCCAATAAATGACATGATTAACATCAAGTGCATATCTCTCAAGCAATGACACATGGAAAACAGTATGAATGCACAAGGACACATAAAATGCAAGCATATAAGCGACATGACCAATCCTTTCAAGGACTTCAAATGGCCCACAATAGCGTGCTTCTAACTTAGAACACTTTTCCAATTTCAGGGAATTGCGCCTGGCCTTCACTTTCAGAAACATGTGTTCACCCACTTCAAATTCCCTATGGGCTTTGCCTTTATCTGTGCATATTTTATGTGTGTCCCAGACAACCTTTAAATTCTACCTTAATTTTACCATTTTCTCCTCCATTTCGTGGATAAAATCTGGCCCAACTACTACGCGGTCTGCTGGGTTATCCCAACTCATAGGTGTGTTGCACTCTCTACCATAAAGTGCCTCAAACATGCTCGTCTTTAAGGATGTTTGATACCCATTGTTGTAAGCAAACTCTACCAAATGAAGGTATTCTTCCCACTTGGATGGCTTATCCATCACATACATCCTCAACATGTCTTCAGTCACTTGATTTACCCTCTTCGTCTGACCATCTGTGTCAGGGTGATACGATGTGTTGAAATTCAGATTTGTTCCAAATCCTTTGAATAACCCTTTCCAAAAGTTCGAAGTGAACTTGGAATATCTATCAGACACAATTGTTTTAGGTACACCATGTAGCTTAACAACTTCACACATGTATATCTCAACAATGTCGACTGCCTTGTGTGTTGACTTCACTGGAATAAAATGGGTAGTTATGGTAAGCTTCTCCACCACCACCATTATAGAATCATGTTGCTTAACAGTCCTAGGAAACTTAGTTATGAAATACATAGTCACAACTTCCCACTTCCACTTAGGAATAGGCAAAGGCTGCAGCAGACCAACTGGATGTCTATGCACATCCTTGACCTTCTGACATTCGGGACATCTCACAATGAAATTTGCAACTTCCTTTTTCATAATTGGACAAAAGTATTGCTTCTTGACCGCAA
>SNQJ01S0044170.1:0-10160 GCA_010110895.2 Picea sitchensis
TTCATTCTCCTTTGTGGCTTCTGATTGGCAGGGAATCGTACTTGATGTAGATGTGATTTTTGAAATTTTTTGGATGGATTCCGTACATGTCACTATAGTCCCAGGAAAAGGTTTAACTATGAGTTTTAGAGATGCATAACAACTATTGTTATCGATTAGAATTTAATTTTTTGTTCATTTTCAACACTTTGGTGGGAAACATTTCTACTATTTTAACCAATTAATCATTCCACATTCGTTGCTATCATCCCTAAGATTTTTGAAGACCAATGATGAAACACTTTAGATATTGTCACATAAATAGATGTAGACCCTAAAATTTAGATAAAAATTGAAAAATAAGAGTGTTGATAAGGTCCTTAACCCCCAAGGAACTTTTACTAAAAATAAAAGAAGGAAAATTGAGAGGATAGAACAATGGGAGAAAGATGCTTATTTTTCAAAAACATGGGACACAATTAAGGACATTACTACCACATTTTTAGAAATAAGAGGATCATCATCCCATATAAACCACGATCCTTATAAACAAGTGAGTACATTAGTAGGATCATGAAACTTAGAGAAAGGACAAAGACCCATGTAGCCAACAAAACACATATTCCTTCACTGGGCCCTACGCCAAATATACCAAGTATGAAAGAAACTCAAGAACCTACTAGAATGGGAGTTGTTGACATAAGAACATGGGTTTTATTGGAACATATCAAGAAAACATAGGTAGAAATCATTAAATGGAAGGCTATAGTAGAATATAATAGGTGATAAGTTATACCCTTGGAGAAACATGAAGAATTAGTCTCTTCCCTAGAAGAAAGGTCTTAAATTTTAGGGTGCAACATTTGGACACAATTAAAAGTTGAGGAAATGAAAACTTAAATTTGAGAAAAGATATGGAAGGAAAAATGGAATAAACTAAAGATAAATTTGAGAAGAGAATGGTTTTGGATACAAAATGGGGAAAGTAGATCTATAGAATCCCATACATACAAGGAGGAGGAACTTACCATGACCTTGTAGGTGAGAGTTGAAATTACTAATCTGAAATATGTGTTGGGAAGACATCCTTAAATGGTTTTAGATTTGGAACTCGTCCCAATTTTAAAGGAAATGCAATAGGAGGCCATAGTTCAATATTAAAGGACCACAAGAGATTTAGGGGATATAATGTTACAAATGTCCCAAACCAAGTGGGAAGAATTAATCCCTACATTTAAGAGGGAAAAACAAAGAGAAATAAAATCACTCCACTAACTTAGTCTATGAAATTGGATATGAATAAGCATTGTTCTATCAAGCTATAACATTAATTAGTACAATGGTTCTACTTCATTACTAGTATCCTGTTGGTATCACAGTAAGCTCATAATGATTACCATAATGTTACTCTTTCACACTTGTATTATCTAGCACATGCTAATTAATCTAGGATTCAAGCATGCAAACAAACCATATCACGAAGAAGCGCTAGTTAGTGACATAATCCAACATTGTAGGATCAATGCATGAAGGGGACGAGTTTCGGTGGGTGGGAAATTTTCGTTGACAAACTACTTAACGAACTAATGCCCTGGTGCAAGTTACCTCACCGAGTAGTGGGAAAACCTGCAAGGAGTTCGAGTGAGTTTAGCCAATGTTGATCCCAGGTACAACACCACCTTCCATGTGCTGTCACCTTGGGTAGGAAGTCTAAAATATTATGGCATCTATGGTACCACCTACTATACCAAAGCAGAGGGGGGACAATCGAGAGTCGACACCAAGACCAACAAAGCAGGGTTGATTACTATGTTGGCCCCAATGCGACCTCGTTCTTGACCCTTGTGTTAGAAGGGCTTCCCAAAGTTAGTGATATAGAAACTGGATTTCACACCCTAACTCAAAGCTTTATGTTTGTTTAGCATCTTTGGAAAGTTATTCTCACAATCCTATTCCAAATCTCTACGCCTAAGCTAAGATGGGTTTGAAGAGACCTAGAAAAGTTGCTAGATAAATTTTAATTAGTGCTTTAGGTTGTTGTCACTCATAGGAGTGATCATGAAAATGATGACGTTTTGACTCAACTCTTTAAACCGTACAAGAGGAAAATGAAATGCAAGAATTTCAACTTCGATGAAAACTAGCTATGGGAAGGAGCAAGAAGTTTCAAGCAAAGAAATAATTTCTTGATTGATTACTATGTGTGCAGTGCTAATGAAAAAAAGTATGAGCTAATTATACAGAGAAATGGAAGCAAGATGACCCAAATTTTAAAAATATCATGCAAATGTCATAGTTCACATAGTACACCTATACAACATTGAATCAAATGTCATCATTTCTAACATAGTAAACTTTTATGATTATAGAGACCACCATACACATCTTAAATAATCATAAGGATCACGGGGGATTCACCTTGTTGACCAATATCTTATCATGTCAAAAACTGAATAAATGTGTTCGCGTCAAAAACTGAAAAGAACAATAAATGTGTTCTCTCTTTTTAGTGAGTGGATAAAGATGAGTGCCTACTCCACATCCTAGGATAATTCTTAGTGCACTTTGACTAGTCATATCTAAACATGTCAGTTCATTGAAGGTACCAAAAATTTGTGGAGTTTAATTCAATGAGATTGGTATTATTGTGAGGCAATTCTCAAGGACTTGCTTGCAGTTTTTCTCTATGCAGTATAAAAAATTCAGCAAACTCCATGCAAAAGAATCAAACTCTCCCCACAAAAAGGCCCCAATGTACAAAATCCAAAATAAGACTAAATATTTTGGACTAAGAGCACCATAAATAAAGAGGCAAGACTAAATAAAAGGGTCTAATTTCATTTTAAAAGAGTTTTGAATTCATTTTAAAAATAAAACCAATTTTTATATGGTTTAAGGGTTTGAAACTTTTACATATAAACAACTTGATTTTAAGGAAAAGTTGAGGCAAAATGTTCCATACCTATCAATTCCCCATGAAAATGCACTCTCTTCAACTGATGAACCACATGGAAGGGGTTGTGGTTATGGTAAAATATCTTCGGAGTGTTGAACCACGACCCAACCAATGATACTAATTAATGTGCAAGAATGGAGTGATAACAATAGATGGTGGAATTGGCATTTTAGGGAATGCATTCTCTTTTGTAATCCATATCTTAAATAATATTATTTCTTCTATCTATCTGTATAGAAAGTATGGGATCTTAATGTACTTGTAAGACAAGAAACTAATAAATCAGACATAAAGTATCATAATACTCGGATATGGATCTTAAAGTACTTGTAAGACAACAAACTAATAAATCATAATGTTCAAATAATTCCCAGCAAAAGGTAGGCAAACACGAACAAATAATTTTTTTTTTTACAATAACAGTGTAAAAACGATCATGCCCGACACACACAACAACCTCTTACAAACTAATAAATCATACTATACAAAGAACTCCCAGAAAAAGGCACAATAATAAATCAAAGAATTCCCAGCAAAAGGCAGGCAGATAGGCACAAAGAAAATATGTTTTTACAATAATAATGTAAAAAAATATCATGCCCAACACACACAACAACCAATCTTATTGAGAATTTTTAGAATCTAAGTAGACTCATTCGAATTGAATGGTATGAAAAGTGAAGCAACCAATTTTCTTGAGAATTTTTAAACTCTGAGCAGACCGCTGCATGATTGAGACATGGATGAATTAATAGATCGAGACATTAATGATTTCATAGATCCCACTGATAAAATTAATTAAAGGAAAGTGCCCATGAACTGATTCTCACTGGAAAGAGTCCATGCGCAATCCGTTCCCTCAATTTGATGTGCAGTATGAAGGATGGGGAAATCATACTGGAATAGGGTACACTCAGATATCAATCAGGCAGGTATTTGAGTACCCTTTCATCTCTCATAATTCATTGAGAGTTATCAATCCATGGAGACAAGATATATACTCCACGTTCATGGTTATGATCCAAAATTCCAGGGTTTAGGTAATAATGTGTGGATTGGCATGGTCATTGTGGGAATTTTTTTTCGTTATTTATGAAGTTTTTCCAATGAGCAGAGGTATATCATCATAGTCTAGGCTTCTTTTTTGATTAACAGTGCCTTGAGATTTAAAGATATTTTGAAACGTTGCTGGGATTGGGATCCATAAGCCTGGCCAGTAATGACATCATTTTGACACAACATATTTTTGAACCAAGTGATTCATGTTGAGGTTTGAGTACTTAATGAAAAAATTAGAAACAAAAAGACTATTATCAAATTAGAAATGTAAATTCAAGTGTGCAGAGGTACTCACCATCCTCTCTCTCACCCTTAGTCTCAGTGTCACCTGATCAAGTGTGTTGCACTAGACTATCAAAATTCATTGTGGTGTAGGGCCTCCTTATATCCACTACGCAGGGGTTATCTCGTCCCTCTCGTTGGGCTCGAATTATAGCTTGGTTTCCTCCTCCCTCTCGTTGGGCTCAAATGGTGGCTTGGTTTTTGGGTTTTTTCACCACGAGGTTCTCTCATCCCTCATGAATGGTCATGCACACTACTCTGTCTCATGATGAATGGGCGCAAACATTTAAATTTTGTTTGTATTGTTTTGTTATTAGTTTTGTTATATATATATATATATTTGAAATTACTAAGACAACTAAGAGGGGGGGGTGAATCAATTGTTATTGTGCTTAAACAATTTTAAGTCTATTAAAATATTTTTAACCTTCTCCAAGTGATCATCAAGATTATACAAGACATGAACAACATAAATAATGAACGTAAATCACACATATGATATACGCATGAAATATATTCATGAGGAAGCCCATAAAGGGACAAAACCTCTTTTTCTTTGAATGATAGACAGTATTTTTATGTTATGTACATCATCTATCTTTGAGAACCAACTCAATGTGAGGCTACCACCTCTGTTTTACAATATGCAACTTGCTGAGAGCACCAACTCTTTGGTTTCTCTAGCACCCACTAGAAAGAAGGATATTTTCTCCTTATTATCTCCATCCCCAACTGGATGGAAGCACCCACTTCCACTTATACAAGCACCAACTTGCACACAGAAAAATCTTTGTTTTCTCTAGCACCACCCTGCCACCCTGTTTTCTAGCCACAACTAGATGGAAGCTACAACTCCCAATATTCAAGTACCAACTTGAATAACAGAGGACCACAATTCTCCCTAGAACCACCCTACCACCCTGATTATAAATCTTTGCTTGAATAAACAACAATACAAATATTTCAATTCTTACCACTTCTTCTCTGTTATGCAATTCTTCTCTGCTTCTATCTATTCATACTTGACTCCTCTTGCTTTCTCTTTTCTGTTCTGCAATTCTGCTCTTCTTTACACTACTTTTGTTCTGATCATACTTGGCTTGACTTGCTGTCTCTTTCCATCTGTTCTTTATCTGTTCTAATCATGCTGTTAGGTTCTTGTACATTCTATTCGCTTCACCCTTTCTGTTCTGTCCATCTTCTGTTTTTTCATCTCTGAATGTGTTCTCACACTATGCATACTGTAATTTTCATTTCTTATAGTTCAACTCATTTTTTCAGAGAAAACTTGGATCCTCACTCTATTTCTTCATTTTTCTTTTATGATATCTCCCATGATCAGTTACACATCGAATATCCAATGCCCAAGAACCATGATTCAATTAGTATAACTGAATCATACATGATCAAGAACTCACGAAGTGAAACAATAAACCTCCGATCAAACTAATGATTAATCACCGTCATTGGATTATACACGCAAAGGCTTTCTGACTTTTCAAATGTGTTCCTTGCGAAATTTACCTGTGCGAGCTAGCAATGGGCGTGTTCTTCCCCACATGACCACTGGTTGTGACCATACGCCAAAAAAAAAGAGTGCTTCGTGACTTTGCACATCGGATATGTTATTGCGAGTCACCTCGATTCTCCCAACTCCCGATCTCCGAAGTGGGGCCTAGAAACGATAGCTCCTTCCCCTATTCTCCACTGATGTGACCATTGGTTGTGACCACATGATAATATAAAAGGTGCTACGTGACTTCGTGTTTCGTGATCTCATAAGTTATCTCTCCTCCATGCTCTAATGTCCAAACTCCCAAACTCTGAACTCCATCATGCCAAATCAATGGTCCACGACACTCAGTGATCCGACAACCCAGATATTATCTTTGCACATCGGGACTTCACATTTCATGATGTAGGAAGTTAGCACTTCCTTTCTTCTATTTCCCAATTCCCGATTCTCTGCTCTCGTTCAATCGACGACCCACAACTTTCCTGTGATCCGACGACCCATATATTCTCTTCGCGAATCGGGACTTTGCGACTTCACATTTCATGATGTTGGTAGTCAGGTCAACTCCTTTCTTTCATTTCTCGATTTCCAAACTTTTCTCTCGTTCGATCGATGGCCCACAACAATCCTTGATCCAATGATCCAGATTTCATCGGGACTTCGCGTTTCGGGACTTTGGAGATGGCCTATTCCTGCTCTCGCCATTTCCCGCTCTTTCCATTCTCAGTCATATCAAACCTTCAAACCTTTGTCTTGTGATTCCTTCTTTCATTTTCACCATTCTCAGTTGACATCCATGAAAACAATGACAATACATCAAACAAAGAACTCACCAACAATCTCCCCCTTTGACATTGATGGCAAATTTCTGCACAACTTTCTGCATTCTGGAAATTCTATATTCTACAACAATAATAAAACCTTCTCCCCCTTTGACATCAATGAAAAAGGAAACACACTCTCACTATCAAATATGAATGAAAGAACCAGAGCTATATTCACCAGAAATACAACAGATATTCAATAAGTACTTAAGTATTCCCCCTGACAAGGTGAACACATTAGATGAAATAAGATATGACCCCCAACTTCTGACGAAGATATTCAAATGGTGTTTGTGCTAATGGTTTAGTAAATATATCAACTATCTGTTCTATCGAAGGAATATAATTCAGCTGAACAACTCTATTTGTAGCCTGTTCTTTGAGAAAATGATATTTTATTGGTATGTGCTTAGTCTTTGAATGAAGAATGAGATTCTTCGAGACACTAATGGAATTGGTGTTATCAAAATGAATTGGAATGGGATCAATATAAATTACCTTCAAATCTGCAAGAGTTTTTATCATCCATAATAACTGAGTGAAGCAGGTAGCAACAACAATGAACTCTGCCTCTGTAGTTGATAATGAAATAGATCCCTGCTTCTTACTAAGACAAGATACTAATGAATCACCCAAGAATAATTCACCTCCATTGGTGCTCTTTCTCTCATCCACACAATTTTCCCAATCAACATCTGAATATGCAGTTAATTGAAAATTCTGATTTTTAGGATACCACAGACCATAAGTCATTGTACCCTTCAAATATTTGAATATCCTCTTGACAAATGCTAAACGACTTTGTTTAGGAGAAGACTGATAACGACCTACCATTCCAACAACTTGCATTATATCAGGATGAGATGATGTGATGTACATAAGACTGCCTATCATTGATTGATATGTTCTTTGATCAACATCAGGTGATATATCATCTTTACTGAGCTTGCAACCAACCACCATAGGTGTACTAATAGGATATGAATCTTCCATCTGAAACTTCTTCAACATCTCTTTCAAATATTTTTCTTGAGAGATAAATAACCCTGCATAACTCTGATTTACTTGTAAACCAAGAAAATATGACAGTTCTCCTATCATGGACATCTCAAACTCTGTTTGCATAGAATTAGAAAACCACTAAACATAAGGGTCATTAGTACATCCAAAAATAATGTCATCTACATAAACCAAAACAACTAATAAATCATCACCTTCAGACTTAATGTATATATTACTGTCAACAATACCTTTCTTGAACCCTTTGTCCTGTATAAATTTGTCCAGTATATAATACCAGGCTCGTGGTGCGTGTTTCAATCCATATAATGCCTTTTTCAACTTGCATACATAGATAGGATTATCTGTCAGTGAAAAACCTTCAGGTTGTTCCATATATACTTATTCTTCTAGGTCTCCATTAAGAAATGTTGACTCAACATCCATATGATATACTTTAAAGTTCTTGTGACATGCATAGGAAAGAAACATTTTGATGGCTTCCAATCTTGCCACTGGTGCAAAGGTTTCATCAAAATCATGTCCTTCAACTTGTGCACACCCCTTATAGAACAATCTAGCTTTATTCCTAACAATTTGTCCTTTTTCATTCATTTTATTCTTGAACACCCATTTGGAGCCTATTGCATTCTTATCTTCAGGTCTAGGAACAAGCTCCCAAGTGTTATTCTTCTCAATCTAATCCAATCGTCATGCTTGTTGGATTCAACAAAATTTTTAGGTTCAATCATAGATAGGAAATCAATATGAGATTGTTCTGAGTCTTTAATCAATTGTCTTATTGTTTGAACTCCTTTATTCATATCACCAATTATCTTTTTTTCAGGATGATTCTTTCTAACAATTCTGAGAGGTGGTTTTGTTTCTGTCTATTGATTTGAGTCTACCTGAGTATTTGTATCTTCATCTGACTCAGAGTCTATTGGACACACCTACCACACTTAGAGGGGGGGGGGTGAATGAGTGTGGGGATATTTTTCCCAAAACTTCCCTCTTACACAAAACTCATTAGTTAGCATTCAACATTTACTCATTAATCATTGTTGTCATTAATAATTAGTTAGATGTGAATAGATATCAACAACATATATCAACAATATATAATCAACAAATCATGTCCACAAGGAACACAAGGAACACAAGGAACAAAAGGAACACACCATGTTTGTACAATTTTATTTATTTATTATGGACTTCAATCCGAGGGTTTTTCAGCAACAACTGAATAAAGTACAACTCTACAAGAGCACCAAATATATATGAAAGACTCAACTTATATTCTTAGCACGAACTGAGATGAGGCAACAATCCTCAACATATATCAATCTGTACCATAAACAAGTGCATCAACCATGCACCAACTTGTGCCAAACAACATGTAATCAACCTGTACCATAAACAAGTGCATCCAACCATGTACCAAGTATATACCAATCATTTTTCAACTAATAATAAACAATGAATCATCAATATGTACAAACATCATCAACTATACACCTCATGTATGTTCCAATTCATCAACTGCTTGTTTCAACCATGACTAGTTTTGGATTGGTCAACAAACCTAACTTGAAATAATCATAACTTTGTACTTGTAATGAATAAAGATATGAAACTGATACACAATGTTCTTCAGTGTGTTTTATGCAATTCCTCTAGGTGTCACTACTTGGAACCTCTCAGAAAAGGATTTATAGCAAAAATGGCATACCTTGCTGAATTCTGGCTTATTCTAGAGAGAGACATTGTAGAGTGTGCCCCGAACAGAATATTTGTTGAATCGATCTAAAAATGTTACAATCCATACTAAAGATTGTAATATAACCAACACAATTTTTCTCACTTAATTTTTATCTGTTATGAATAAGTTATGATATTTTTACCCAAAACACTTGTTTTAGACTAGTTTCAGGACTAGCCACAAACCCTATTTTCCATAGAGTGTATCGCCAAAATAAAATAAAATACACAAGATGAATATTTTACCACATATACTTGGATATGTTTCCTCAATGTCATATCAATCTCACAGTATGAATCATTATAGAAGAAAAATTATTACAAAAATGGTGATATGACCTGTAAATAACATACCTTAGTAAGCATCATGAAAAGAATTTATCCTTCCTTGAATTCTGACCCTCTTTTCTTCACCTTCCCTATGAAATTCAGCTTATATATCCTTTGGTTACCCCAGTCACCTATATATCTTCAATATTCTCAAGTTTTCCACACCAAAAATGATCAAGAAGCTCTCACAAAAAGCTCTCCACCAATACTCCAAAAGATATTATCACAAGAAGCTCTCCATTGATCCACAAAAATGATGATCTACAAGAGACCATTGCTATATTATTTATACTTTCATCCTCTAGGTCACGTAACCCATTTTTAGGTCACTTAACCCATTTCTAGGCCACTTAACCTATTTTTCTTATTTTAGGGTTAACCACTTTCCATAAATAGAAAGTTCTCCAATACTTTATCATTTAAATATTCCTTCTTGATTTTGTCACCTTACTTT
>SNQJ01S0044170.1:10170-23306 GCA_010110895.2 Picea sitchensis
AAAAAACCCAAAAACCAAGCCACCATTTGAGCCCAACGAGAGGGAGGAGGAAACCAAGCTATAATTCGAGCCCAACGAGAGGGACGAGATAACCCCTGCGTAGTGGATATAAGGAGGCCCTACACCACAATGAATTTTGATAGTCTAGTGCAACACACTTGATCAGGTGACACTGAGACTAAGGGTGAGAGAGAGGATGGTGAGTACCTCTGCACACTTGAATTTACATTTCTAATTTGATAATAGTCTTTTTGTTTCTAATTTTTTCATTAAGTACTCAAACCTCAACATGAATCACTTGGTTCAAAAATATGTTGTGTCAAAATGATGTCATTACTGGCCAGGCTTATGGATCCCAATCCCAGCAACGTTTCAAAATATCTTTAAATCTCAAGGCACTGTTAATCAAAAAAGAAGCCTAGACTATGATGATATACCTCTGCTCATTGGAAAAACTTCATAAATAACGAAAAAAAATTCCCACAATGACCATGCCAATCCACACATTATTACCTAAACCCTGGAATTTTGGATCATAACCATGAACGTGGAGTATATATCTTGTCTCCATGGATTGATAACTCTCAATGAATTATGAGAGATGAAAGGGTACTCAAATACCTGCCTGATTGATATCTGAGTGTACCCTATTCCAGTATGATTTCCCCATCCTTCATACTGCACATCAAATTGAGGGAACGGATTGCGCATGGACTCTTTCCAGTGAGAATCAGTTCATGGGCACTTTCCTTTAATTAATTTTATCAGTGGGATCTATGAAATCATTAATGTCTCGATCTATTAATTCATCCATGTCTCAATCATGCAGCGGTCTGCTCAGAGTTTAAAAATTCTCAAGAAAATTGGTTGCTTCACTTTTCATACCATTCAATTCGAATGAGTCTACTTAGATTCTAAAAATTCTCAATAAGATTGGTTGTTGTGTGTGTTGGGCATGATATTTTTTTACATTATTATTGTAAAAACATATTTTCTTTGTGCCTATCTGCCTGCCTTTTGCTGGGAATTCTTTGATTTATTATTGTGCCTTTTTCTGGGAGTTCTTTGTATAGTATGATTTATTAGTTTGTAAGAGGTTGTTGTGTGTGTCGGGCATGATCGTTTTTACACTGTTATTGTAAAAAAAAAAATTATTTGTTCGTGTTTGCCTACCTTTTGCTGGGAATTATTTGAACATTATGATTTATTAGTTTGTTGTCTTACAAGTACTTTAAGATCCATATCCGAGTATTATGATACTTTATGTCTGATTTATTAGTTTCTTGTCTTACAAGTACATTAAGATCCCATACTTTCTATACAGATAGATAGAAGAAATAATATTATTTAAGATATGGATTACAAAAGAGAATGCATTCCCTAAAATGCCAATTCCACCATCTATTGTTATCACTCCATTCTTGCACATTAATTAGTATCATTGGTTGGGTCGTGGTTCAACACTCCGAAGATATTTTACCATAACCACAACCCCTTCCATGTGGTTCATCAGTTGAAGAGAGTGCATTTTCATGGGGAATTGATAGGTATGGAACATTTTGCCTCAACTTTTCCTTAAAATCAAGTTGTTTATATGTAAAAGTTTCAAACCCTTAAACCATATAAAAATTGGTTTTATTTTTAAAATGAATTCAAAACTCTTTTAAAATGAAATTAGACCCTTTTATTTAGTCTTGCCTCTTTATTTATGGTGCTCTTAGTCCAAAATATTTAGTCTTATTTTGGATTTTGTACATTGGGGCCTTTTTGTGGGGAGAGTTTGATTCTTTTGCATGGAGTTTGCTGAATTTTTTATACTGCATAGAGAAAAACTGCAAGCAAGTCCTTGAGAATTGCCTCACAATAATACCAATCTCATTGAATTAAACTCCACAAATTTTTGGTACCTTCAATGAACTGACATGTTTAGATATGACTAGTCAAAGTGCACTAAGAATTATCCTAGGATGTGGAGTAGGCACTCATCTTTATCCACTCACTAAAAAGAGAGAACACATTTATTGTTCTTTTCAGTTTTTGACGCGAACACATTTATTCAGTTTTTGACATGATAAGATATTGGTCAACAAGGTGAATCCCCCGTGATCCTTATGATTATTTAAGATGTGTATGGTGGTCTCTATAATCATAAAAGTTTACTATGTTAGAAATGATGACATTTGATTCAATGTTGTATAGGTGTACTATGTGAACTATGACATTTGCATGATATTTTTAAAATTTGGGTCATCTTGCTTCCATTTCTCTGTATAATTAGCTCATACTTTTTTTCATTAGCACTGCACACATAGTAATCAATCAAGAAATTATTTCTTTGCTTGAAACTTCTTGCTCCTTCCCATAGCTAGTTTTCATCGAAGTTGAAATTCTTGCATTTCATTTTCCTCTTGTACGGTTTAAAGAGTTGAGTCAAAACGTCATCATTTTCATGATCACTCCTATGAGTGACAACAACCTAAAGCACTAATTAAAATTTATCTAGCAACTTTTCTAGGTCTCTTCAAACCCATCTTAGCTTAGGCGTAGAGATTTGGAATAGGATTGTGAGAATAACTTTCCAAAGATGCTAAACAAACATAAAGCTTTGAGTTAGGGTGTGAAATCCAGTTTCTATATCACTAACTTTGGGAAGCCCTTCTAACACAAGGGTCAAGAACGAGGTCGCATTGGGGCCAACATAGTAATCAACCCTGCTTTGTTGGTCTTGGTGTCGACTCTCGATTGTCCCCCCTCTGCTTTGGTATAGTAGGTGGTACCATAGATGCCATAATATTTTAGACTTCCTACCCAAGGTGACAGCACATGGAAGGTGGTGTTGTACCTGGGATCAACATTGGCTAAACTCACTCGAACTCCTTGCAGGTTTTCCCACTACTCGGTGAGGTAACTTGCACCAGGGCATTAGTTCGTTAAGTAGTTTGTCAACGAAAATTTCCCACCCACCGAAACTCGTCCCCTTCATGCATTGATCCTACAATGTTGGATTATGTCACTAACTAGCGCTTCTTCGTGATATGGTTTGTTTGCATGCTTGAATCCTAGATTAATTAGCATGTGCTAGATAATACAAGTGTGAAAGAGTAACATTATGGTAATCATTATGAGCTTACTGTGATACCAACAGGATACTAGTAATGAAGTAGAACCATTGTACTAATTAATGTTATAGCTTGATAGAACAATGCTTATTCATATCCAATTTCATAGACTAAGTTAGTGGAGTGATTTTATTTCTCTTTGTTTTTCCCTCTTAAATGTAGGGATTAATTCTTCCCACTTGGTTTGGGACATTTGTAACATTATATCCCCTAAATCTCTTGTGGTCCTTTAATATTGAACTATGGCCTCCTATTGCATTTCCTTTAAAATTGGGACGAGTTCCAAATCTAAAACCATTTAAGGATGTCTTCCCAACACATATTTCAGATTAGTAATTTCAACTCTCACCTACAAGGTCATGGTAAGTTCCTCCTCCTTGTATGTATGGGATTCTATAGATCTACTTTCCCCATTTTGTATCCAAAACCATTCTCTTCTCAAATTTATCTTTAGTTTATTCCATTTTTCCTTCCATATCTTTTCTCAAATTTAAGTTTTCATTTCCTCAACTTTTAATTGTGTCCAAATGTTGCACCCTAAAATTTAAGACCTTTCTTCTAGGGAAGAGACTAATTCTTCATGTTTCTCCAAGGGTATAACTTATCACCTATTATATTCTACTATAGCCTTCCATTTAATGATTTCTACCTATGTTTTCTTGATATGTTCCAATAAAACCCATGTTCTTATGTCAACAACTCCCATTCTAGTAGGTTCTTGAGTTTCTTTCATACTTGGTATATTTGGCGTAGGGCCCAGTGAAGGAATATGTGTTTTGTTGGCTACATGGGTCTTTGTCCTTTCTCTAAGTTTCATGATCCTACTAATGTACTCACTTGTTTATAAGGATCGTGGTTTATATGGGATGATGATCCTCTTATTTCTAAAAATGTGGTAGTAATGTCCTTAATTGTGTCCCATGTTTTTGAAAAATAAGCATCTTTCTCCCATTGTTCTATCCTCTCAATTTTCCTTCTTTTATTTTTAGTAAAAGTTCCTTGGGGGTTAAGGACCTTATCAACACTCTTATTTTTCAATTTTTATCTAAATTTTAGGGTCTACATCTATTTATGTGACAATATCTAAAGTGTTTCATCATTGGTCTTCAAAAATCTTAGGGATGATAGCAACGAATGTGGAATGATTAATTGGTTAAAATAGTAGAAATGTTTCCCACCAAAGTGTTGAAAATGAACAAAAAATTAAATTCTAATCGATAACAATAGTTGTTATGCATCTCTAAAACTCATAGTTAAACCTTTTCCTGGGACTATAGTGACATGTACGGAATCCATCCAAAAAATTTCAAAAATCACATCTACATCAAGTACGATTCCCTGCCAATCAGAAGCCACAAAGGAGAATGAATGTTACACTTAAAGACACATCACATCTACATCAAGTACGATTCCCTGCCAATCAGAAGCCACAAAGGAGAATGAACGTTACACTTAAAGACACAGTTAAATATAAACTATAGAAAATTTTAGATAGTGAATGGTTTTTGCCTTTGATTGTTGTTCCCAAGGAAGGAGTAACTAGACAATTTGTGTGGACTATTGGGAACTTAATAAATCCACTAGAAAGGAAATGATTCCACTATATAAGGACTATATGGATAATATTGTTTTACTAGAATAATTAAGGGATAAGTCCTTCCATCATGCATAAAAAAATTTATGTGTTTGGTTGGTATTTACATCCTCTTTGTCAGGGTATTCCTGAATTTGTATAGTGTTGGGATACAAATTTTGCATACACTTTGAAAGGAACGTGTCCTTATGTATTTCTTTCAATGATAAAGCATTGTCAAGAGTGATAATATACTAGATACTAGTTCCAAATACTTATTAATCATCCACTTTGCCTACCTACAATGGTATTTTAGTTTCAATCAAATGTTTAGTAGGAGGATAGAGAGTGAGTCTCTTTTGGGACAATCCTTAAGAAATTTTCTTGTCCCATATTCCATAACCAATGTAAGTATCTATTGTAGCTAACCATGGTCTTCCAATGATGATGGGATTTCCATTAATGAGTTTGTCCTCTGGTTACAACATGATAAAGTCTATTATATATTCCTGGGGGGCTATTGAGATTATCACAGCTTATAATATTCCTTCAAGGATGACAATAGACATGTCTATAAACCAAAGTATAGTGGGTGTGTGTCTAAATAATTCTCTCAAATTTAATTGAGGATTGTCTCCTCGTCATTACATTGACTGTGACCCCTAAATATATCAAGGTATTTTGGATTAAGTACATGTTTATGTAGACATGTACTAGAAGGATGACTAGATTAGAATAAATAGGGGCCTTACTACCTATATGTGGGTCATCGCAATCCAATGCAATATTAGCCTTCAATTCAAAACACAAATTATTCAAGACACAAAACCTACCTTTCTCCCTACATTCACAAATCAATATCAATTATGGAGATGATATTTACAAGATCTCATTGAACAACATTTAGATTCATTTCCATAGGATATATATTATTTGGGAGTGAATATATTCCCTTACATCATGATATCAACAAGCTACCCTACAACATTAATTGTGGGTGGATCTCTTTTCGTCATTCTAGGTCTCTTGATGCATGGTTATTTGATAATTGTTTTGTATATGGGCACATCTTTGATAGCTTAAAGAATTGTAATTTTGATAGATAAAGTGTTTAGTTATTCTAAGAGTTTAGTTTTAAATTGGTTGTATGTCCTCTTTTGTTCAATCCTCTTTAGACAAGGCATTTTTTCTTGGTGCATCTTATTGAAAAGGAAACTAGGTTTCTTCTTGGACATCTAGATTCTAAGTCCTTAGGTGGATTTTCATTCTCTTTCTAGCTTTCAACATTATCTAGAAGTTTATTTTATGATCCCACATTGTATCCACATTGGATGTATCTTTTAGTCCCATTGACCTACTTTTGTGGTCATTTGTTGGACATTAATAACGTTATCTTATCTTATCTACATCTCTAGCAATTGTTAATAACTGGCCATGGATTCCTTTTCAATTTCAACAAGTTGTTTGGGATTGAATCACCCTCTTCCATCTTCATTAGGAATCCAATAAAGTAGGTTGGTCGACTAAAGGAGAAAAGAGCATTGGCGTTGTCAATGAAAGTAATTCCAAGAGAGACCAAGATCAAAATAAGTCAATGAAATATGTTACATGAAGAATTTCAAATAAATGTGGTCTAGTCGTAGTACAAAGTTGGTTTGTTTGCATGCTTGACTCCTAGATTAATTAGTGTGTGTTGTTTGTTCTCCTTAGTTGGCCTTAGGATTGATTATTTGTCTAATGGCATCAATTTTTGGGTATTCCAACTAACATCGTGTCCTATTACCGCCACTAGTTGGCATGTGTCATTTGACTCTAAACATGCCCCTATAATTACCAAATAGTATACCAATAGTAATGGAACATAATACAATTGTGAAAGAGTAACACTATAGTAATCATTATGATCTTACTGTGATACCAACATGATACTAGTAATGAAATAATGTTACATCTTGATTGACTGACCGTTTATGTCATTAATGGTGTTATAGGACATACAAGAAAACATGTATTTGTCATATCTATCTTTGAGTGAGGGAAGTTCAGGTAGAATAGAGGAAAGTGAGACATCTAGTAGGTCTAATAGGCGGAGATCAACTAGAGGTGAGAAGATCATAATAAAATTCCATAGACGCATGGAATTTTTTCTTGCGAAAGGGGGATTATGTTCTTATGATCATGAGAGCAAAGAAGACATTGAGATGCCCTTGAGGTACAAACATATAGTGAAATGATGGGTACCCAAGGATCTTCCTGAAATAAACATTGATTTTTGTGTAAACGAAAGGATATACTGGATTGCTCCATCGTCATTACATGGTTTGGGGATATTTTCCATGGATGGCATAAAGATCTGTTACGATAGATTAACTGAATTGATGGAGTACATCGGACCCTGTTATATCTACAAATATTGGATACGAATAGTCCAATATACAAAAAGTATGTGAAGATATGGCTTGGCTGCAAATTATATACATCTAAAAGACAATGATCAAAATAAAGAAGCAATTATCTATATTGATGGAAGGGCGAAAGAAACGGGGAATATTGCAGGGTTTATAAATAGTACACGACCCGCAACCACAAATAATCGACCCAATTTTGTATTTGAGGGGCATGAAGGAAATTGTGTATTCGTATGTGCAATAAAATCAATAGTTGCAAAGGAAGAGTTATTGATTGATTACAATTTGAATCGAATAGATACAAATGTTGTTATTATGGGGGCGGTACGTATACTAATTTACCCAACCTGTAAGCAATGACTCTTATATTTTATGATTTTCATTATGTTCTTTATGGTGTTAATCCATTTGGATATCTTCGGTCTGTTTACTTAGTGTGCCCTATTTTCTTTATCAACAATAACATTCCTCCTTCGATGTCAATAAAGAGGGAGGATTTCTCATACATTTGAATTTATTTCTCATGATAATGATCACGGTTCTAATTTTACTATAATGTGGTAGGTTGATCGTGGTAAATCAAAAGAGGCCTCAGAACAGGTAAACGAACAACAATTTTTGAATTGCATTTAATGTGCATTTTATTTATGTGGCGATTAATTATTTTATTTTCTTATATAACTGAATTATCATTTATTTTGTTGAATATGTAGTCGGTGGTCCATGATGTTGTTGATGATTCGCTCAGCGAAAGAGATTTGTATGAATCCCTCGACCCTATGGTTTAAATTAGAAAAAATATCAATAAAGAAAACAAGGAACTCGCTCACTTGTTAGATATTCTAGATCAAACTCCTGAGGTCGAAGAAAGGATCAATGAAGTTATGACATTGCTTAAGACATATAAGGTAATAACCATAATTTCAAGTGGTTTTATTTTTATGTCATAATATCAATTATGAAATATTGATTTTTAACTTTTACATTATCTAAACGAAAAAATGTTTTCTTTCTTATATAGATATTTTTGGATCTTGTTGACCTCGACATGCATGGTGTCGGTAGTAGTGGTGTTGCACAGATGCCATAGGATCCCGATGTAGGAACTCGTAAATCTTCCAGGATGCAGTTATTCATAACTCCACCTTCCACACCATTAGGTGGGATCCACAACACGCACATCGAGGAAGCGGCCACACAGGTAGGCTTTGGAGGTGGTGACGGAGACGAGGCTAATGATTTGACCAACTATATGGTTTCTTTTTATAAAGAAAGATGTGTGACCAGCAGAGGGACCCTTAAGGGAACATTTATGGACAAGGGGGAAGGGATTATATTAAAGCAAGTTAAAGTTCCAGGTAATTTTTAAAATTTTAATTGTTTCATGTCCTTTATGTAGACAAATATAAATCATCTAAATTATTATTTTTAAATTAATAATCATATAATATTTTTGTGTGTAGGGAATAACGATTTTTATAGGTCCTTGAAGAATAAGGTGTTGCTGATTTTTGGTCCCACCATACGAGAGAGGTGGAATTCTCAAAATTTCAACCTCAAAAAAGAATTGATGGATTATCTTGAAAGCCTTTTTGGTGTAGACACATTTAATAAGACTTTGGCCACCGTCGTAGCTGGCCAATATTTAAAATATATGAGAGAAAAATATAGGAAGCACTTGAAACAAAATGATAGGTACGAGCGTCCTCTGATGATTCCAGTGAGGGAGTGGAAGTCCCTCATTGAGGACGCAAAAGAGAAGAAATTGGCAGATGAAGAAAAAACACCCTATGGTCCCAGAAGGTAAATTGCAATTTCAATTCAATACCTTCAATTTTTTTTTGATGTAAATAAAATTGTGGTATATATTAACATACTTGAAACTTTTCATGATAGATTGACTGGCATGTCAAAGGAAAAAAAAACAAGGCTTGCAAAATGTGGCCAGCACAGGCTAGGCTAGGGCGGCTACTTGAAGTTGTAGTCACAAATTGTAAGTACCTAAATATCTTATTTGTATCGCCTTAAAACTTTTAGGTAATTGCAGAGAATAACATTAAAAATACATACTCTTATGCAATGCAGGGTGACGAGTTTGGTACTGAAACCACGGAGGAAGACCTCCATCTTGGTTACAAGTATGGCTATAAAGTTGTAGTTGAACACTGAAAAAGATTGGGGCAGTTACCAAGAACCACTTTGTAGGATAAGGTAAATAAAATTCATTCCACATTAACCTTTATTATTAATGTAATACAGTTATGTATGATATCATCGATAAATTTAATGTTTTACAACTTTGTTTTAATCAGGGGAGCAGCACTGTCAATGAACGCACTAGTATTGGAGAGCAGTGTGTTGATAGCAGTTTGCAACCAAAAGATGGTTATCTCATGCAGTATCAATATTCCACAAGGGTGCATCCCCACGATGGTGCTACGATCGAGTTGGAACATGACGGTAATATGGTTGTATTTTAATCATATACTTAATAATTTCGTAGTTATACATTTTGTACTTCTATTTTTTTTTACTTATACATTTATGTTTTTCCTTATAAAGTTTGTGGGCTCAATGGAAAATAATGTTGTACTCAAGGGTCATATAGTTGAAGAGGATAACATAGGGGAAACCATTCCAACGATGTTGACCACTGCACTAGGTAAATAAACATTGCAGGTGTTTTTTTTAATATTACTGAACTAGTTCAATGATATTTAAAAACTGGCCATCTAAATTTTATATTTTTTTCTTTTGTAGGTGATGCCTCATCATAGCAGCCTCCATTACCCCATGAGTACCCCACGACTAGGCGTGCTCTGCGTGAGAGGATGCAATCATAATCACATTTTGAAGAGAACCCAAAGAATGAAGACGTAGACATTGATGAAATGCTTAGGAACTATAGAGCTAAGAAGAAGAGGTCGGCTAAAAGTACTAAATGATGATGTACATGAATATTTTAATAACTATTTAATATAAAATATATTTTCTATGAAATACTTTTTTTTACTTGTTGGGTCACCAAAATGCCATTCTTTTACCAACCTTTTACTTCACTTTTCACTATATTCCGCTTTCATGCAGTATTACATTAAGAGCATTTTCATGATTACATATGAAATTTTAGTATTTTAAGTCAGTTTATGATTAAATATTGGAAAAACAACATGTTTTCACTTATATATCAAAGTGGGATGAGTTCCATGATGTTTACAGATGCATTTTAATACTCCAACCAAGTCATATGATGGAATATAATAAAGCCTCTTTTCACATCAATTTCCATTCTCTAGTTTTTAGATGTAAAGTGATTTAGTGTAGTGTATGATGTTATGGAATAGTTGTTACTTTTCTCTTAGGATAATTGAGCTCACTCCAAATGGATCAAGCAAACATTTTATTTCATTGTAAACAGTTGTGAATATTGGTATGTATATATGTTTGTTTTTGTTGTAAATATTTCAATAGATTTATATGTTGGGTATTAGGGAATTGAGAGTGATGTGAGGGGGGAGGGGCCATAAGAGATTTCGCCTTCACATGGTTGGTCATGTTGAGTAGAGAATAATTTATTGGATCCATTTAATCTTGGACTAAACCTCCCTCGATCCAACGGAGAAACAACAAAGTCAATGTTGACTTCGTTGCTGCTACTTCAAATCAAGGGAGGCAGTTTGATCAAATATTAGACACGTGGCTCCAATAATTTATTCTCGAAACCAAGAGGAGCTCATTCAGGTGTGTTTTGAAACTCTCGTAAAAATGCATCTTAGAATAAATAATGTGCTACAAATATGACTTGTATTGAATTTTTACATATTTATGGAGATTGAATGATTTTGGCAGGTACTTTAAGATATTTCTTTGTCAATTGAAGAAAGCTCAAGACTAACAAAGGGTCATACAGCTGAAGAGAAACACGTGGGGGAAACCATTCCAACTATACTTCCGACCAATTCATCAAATTAGGTGTGATTTCTCCTTTCAACATAGTTTATATAGCCATCAATTCTAGTTATGTTTAATGTTTATGAATTGTTATGTTATTATTTATTAATGCAGGGTTTGTTATGTGATAATTTATTGAGATATATCATTTCTTTAGTGCTTGTCATGTTCTCGCCTTGAATCTGGTAATGGTAGATATGATTCCATTTATATTGAGTGAAATAAACCTTGTCTTCCTATAGGGATTGATGAAGTGTTAGTTCATGCATCTACTGCTAGGGGTCCTCCTAGAATAAGGCCAAATGAACTGAGAAAAAATTCCATAAATAGCGTTGTTGTACTATGCCTCCTTTTTTCTAGGCATTTTTCCAAATCATGGAGCATGTATTGTTACCATCCATCCTAATATAAAGATCATCTTTTGTTATGTTTGTTTCATATTTGTCTTGCCATATCTGTTCCCATAGTTCATTTTTACCTTTGAGTCATCTCATGGATACACCAACTTATTAGTGATCTATTTTGAGACATAAAATAAAGGACTTTCATTTGACGAACCTCTACAAGTTTGCTCAAATTTCTTTCTGGATCACTTTAGGATTATTTATTAGGCATAGTTAAGTGCAAGCAACTTGTTGTTCGTGTTTTCTTACTTACTTCCCCCAATTTCCAACAATAATAAATAATTGGGTTTTAGGTTTCATGACATCCTTCTTCCATTATATAAGGTGTCACGAGTGAAATCATTTTGGCCTTCCACTTAAACCTAGATTTCTCCTTTTGTGAACCAGTTTTTGAAAACAAAAAAATGTCGAGTGATCCTTGCATGCTGATCATGAAAACCCAAAAAGTTCTTCAATGATAAAATTTTCCTCCTTTACGCAAAGTCACCCAGGGATGATAAGTCTTTGTATGAACACAAAGAGATACAAAGGAATCATATCATGGGGGCATACACCCTCTCACTGGATATCCCTTTGTCTTAGCTTCATCCATCATTTCATAAAATCAAAATCAAAGGTATTATACTAAAGATATCTCAATTTTAGTCCAAAACGTCAATTTTGGGAGTGGTGTTGAGAGCATTACAAATGTTAAGTTATCAAAAGGGTAAGGTCAATTTTGTTTGGAGGTGTTCTCCATATGTTTTCCACATCCCAATTTTCCATGTCCTCCACACTCCACATTCTCCTTTCCCTCCACATCCATTTTATCCACATTCCTTTTCTTCCACATCCCACTCTTCCACATTCCTTTACATTCCCTTACTCTCCCCTACATTTGATATTCCTCCCTTTCCCACCTCCACATCCTCCCCACTAGTACACATTTTTACATCCATGCAGACCTCCTCTACGTTCACTCCCCTCAACCTCCTCTCTACATGTCTATCTCCACTCACCCCTGCATCACCCCTATCCCTCTACCTCCATACCCATTTTTCCATGTGAGATGCAGAGGTGGCCTCCTCCGTACCTCCACACTTGTTTTCCTCCAAATATGTTTTATCTATTCTAAGTTTTTTTTTCCCCTTCCCCTTGCACACATCCCAAGACACATTTCAACAAACCACAAGCTGACATGTGGAACATCTAACCAAATCATGACATATGGATTTATCCTAGCTGGCCACTTGGAAAGTATGGTTGTCTAGTGGTGACTGAGAAATGACATGGAAAGGTTACTAGGTGGCGATATGGCAACCAAAAATTACACTAACAACAAGCTACATACGTTTTTTGTGGCTCAATCTATTTTACCACACTCTATACTAATAAGGAAAAACTCTTCTTTATAAAGAGCTCAATATTCCCTCCCAAAATTCATGTGGGATAATAGGGAGAATTTTAATCAATCACTCAGATTGCATAAGGAAACTAATCGACGATGGATGAGTCTCCATCTTTCAAAGGCCATATCTTGATCTCCTGGTGTCGATATTGGGTAAACAACAGCTCATCAGAAAGCTAATAATGTGAACATATTGGTTGTATTTTTAGGGTTGAATCTTGCAATATTTTTTCTAAAAAAATCAAAGAACATTATCTCTCTCTCTCTCTCTCTCTCTCTCTCTCTCTCTCTCTC
>SNQJ01S0044170.1:23356-48008 GCA_010110895.2 Picea sitchensis
CTCTCTCTCTCTCTCTCTCTCTCTCCACACACGCATATTACACAAGGTTGCTTGACCCCTGCCACCTATACATCAAACTCCACCTAGCATGGTCATGACATATCCATGTCATTCTACTAGTCCACATCACTTGTACAGGGTCCACATCGTCTATACAGTTCCACGTCATTTTTAGGGTTTTTCTTTAGAATTTAAAATATAGATTTAATTATATATTTTTCTTCCATTTTTCAAACCACCACCATGACTTTTCACATATGGTTCCTCCAATTCAACTCGTCGAACAAAATTTTCAACCCGTCACCTACCATAAATTTGGGGATGGAATAAATATAAGGTGGGGAAGGGGACCCTTGGGTTGGGAGTAGTTTTGACCACACAATTCCTGATTTGATGACTCTGACCTTAAGGCATACAATACTATTTAGACTTTCATGAATTGCATATCTATTTCTGACAAATATCCAGGGACAAGATTGGTACTAGTGATGGGAAGATGCTCAAGTTTGGTGTTCCATTATTGCTAGGTTGAATTCATGCCATGTAAGTTTATAGAAGAAATAAGATATGTTAATTTGGGAAAAAACTCCTTCTAGTGTATATACTACAAAGGCTCGTGATATTTATTTAAGTAAAGAATAAGAACACAGTGATATTGTTTGGTGGTGGAGGGGTGACTAGAAATTCAATTGTCCTTCGAAATCTAATTTTTTTATGTGGTTCCTCTTAAACAATAAAGCACTAATGTGGGATAATATACAAAAAATAATTAGATTCGGGCTAGGGAGGTGCTCCCTCTATATGTTTGTGATGAGACCAATATTCATTTGGTATTGGAGTGCTCTTACACCAAATAAGTTTGGAGGGAAATAGAAGTGATAACAGGTTTAAACAATGTGTGGTCTGTAAGTACTATAGAGGAAGGAATTAGGAATTTGTTTGGTAAACCTATGGTAAAATCATATAAATATTTTCCTTTGATTCTCTCCCAAGGTATCTGGCTATCCAAGAAAGCCAATTTATTTTAATATAAATATATTCTCTCTCTGCAGTGTGCAACTCAGGGGATCATCATTTGAAATAACTTTCCTTGAGAAAAAACATGATAAAATAGCCAGGGAGATTATGATTGAATAAATAAATAGGGAGGGATCTTGGACATAATTTGATGGGGCTACTTAGGGAGAGCCTCGAATATGTGGGGTAGGTGTATTTATTTTTATAAATAGGGAATATTATTTAAAGTTAGAGCATGACACTAGCAATTTTGCAAAATTAGTGATGTTTAAGTTGCTTTTATTGTTAGTTAGTAAAAAAGGGGTTATAAGGCTGCAAGTATTTGGTGATTTGATGACAATTATTAAATGTATGAGAGTTGAACAAAACTTCACAAACTTTATTTTTTCTCCTTTGCTCGAGGAGGTTCAAGGGACCTATAACTTGTTTAATACTTTGTCTTTCAATCATATTTACAAAGAAAGGAATTTTGATGCTAATACATTATTAGAAGCTCGGGCTGATATGGTTGTTGGTCAATAGCATATTTTGGAGGTTAGATAAGGGTACGTTGTTGAATACTACCATCCACCCTTCCATGATGTTCTTCAATTTTAGTTCCTACAAATGCTCACTAAAAGTTTTAATGTTTTTTATGCTAGTATACATGTATGTTTTTTTCTTTTAAATATACAAGGTTTGGCCCTTGAAGAAGTATGTAGATTATTGTATTTTGATATTTTAGACTTATAGAGTACTCGAAGTAGAAACTATGTGTGGATCTTCATATTGATTGTGTGGGAAGAGGGTTTTTGGATATTTTATGTAACCTTGAAATATATTGTAGTATGGTAAAGGTACATCATTCTTTTTGGAGTCATTTAGTACCGTACACAACTATATATAATGCTTTTGAAGCATTTGAAAAGTTTGTGTGTGTGTGTGTGTGTGTGTGTGTATTATTCCAACAATCATCTATATCCTTGTCATATCTCCCATACTAATTATTATATCATATTTAAAGTACCAAAAGCTCTTGTCTAGATTGTGTGTCATTTTAATCTTTTTATATCAATATTATCTTACCTTCATATATGTCCCTTGCCTCCTTTGCAAGAAGATTTGCTACTTAACTGTGCTCTCGATAAATGTGGGAGATATATAATGATTGAAATATTAACCTCAATGCATGGCCTTTCTCTACAAATCTTACAAGAATGATGTGTGTACGTTGAGATAGGATATTCATCCAATCACAAACTACCTTGGAATCCAAGAAAATATGGATCCATTATATCCCAAGTTTTGATTATATCTTCATCACCGTGAGCAGGTTGATTATCTTTGCATATTTGTTGGGTCGAAAACATGTTCCACTTTTCATAGTGATTGTGCAAACATAATAGAATGTCCCACCGACTTTGCTTTAGCTAGGATGTACTCTAGAGGCAACATCACAAAATCTATACAAGAAACTATGATCAACCTTTAATGACATAATTTGTATAATCACAACACCCCTTTATGGTTTGCAAACCATTGTTGAGTATTTTATTTTATACATTATTTCAATGGGGGATGGTTGTTTTTCTTTGAATATTTCTTCATTCAACGTGATTCAAATACTCCACATCACATTTAAAGTTGGAGTGATCATCTCATGTGCAATGCCTCTTGTATCAAACCATTTATTCCATGATTCAATCAAAGTGTATACCATGCAACCCCAATGTACTCCAAAGCTCCATCGAGAAGTGACATTTGACCAAGATGTGTAGAACCAATTCAACATTTTCCTTGTAGAGGTAACATTGTCCCCATCCTTCCTTGTCTCTTTTAAGTAAATTGTCCCATGTGGGAAGTCTGTCGTGGAGCACAAGTCATGCAAATTGTTTTGCCTTGGGTGGGGCCAATAATTTCTAGAGTTCACTCCACCACCATGGTTTCATTTCCTCCTCGATTTATGTTGATAGTGTCTTGTACTCCATTTTTACACTAAATGTGCCCCATGATAGTTTTTTTTCCCATTAAAGATTTTCTTTACTTTCGGATAAGACACCAGGATTGGCTATCAAAGCTTATATGAATATGTTCCAATTCCCATAGAATTGCTCTTCCAATATAATCTTGGAGGTTGACATCCACCCCAATTTCCATCTATATGTTGCTTCATTCAATTTTTTTACCAACATCAGTGGACAATGTACCCTTTGACCCAGAACAATGATTGCATATCTACCAATAAAGGCTAAATGTCCATCCTTAATAGACCAAACTAGGTGATTACCAATAGTATTAAATAGGCTCGTATGTCGAAGATACGGGTTGTCAGGGATCTATAATAAGTCATGATGTCTGGTTTTTCCTCTAATGCCTTTTTTCATTCATTCATTTTTATTTTTTTTAAAACACATATAGGTCATCAGTATTACGACGTCCATAATGTCACTAATCGGAAATCTACAACACTTGACCCAAACCACTGGTCACTCGATTCCTCGAATTCCGATACGCAAATTCACATACGAGATCAACGGTCCTTGTTGATCTAGATCTGACGGTCACTACTCCTCCTGAGCTTATGGGTGTTGAAAAGGAACTTAGTCCTAATCTCTTCATTTCTCTAAGAGATCCAACGATTCATGGGATCTCGGCACTTCTTCGTGAAGCGATTCAACCATCCGATTCAACTTCTCAAGGAATTCTAGCCAAATGACTTGACGTCCTTCCTCCAGAACTTAACTCCTATGAACCAATTCAACCTTCGTCTCCCTTTAGAATAATTGAGAGGTTATAACCCTCTTGAGCTTCCACTTGCAAACTCAAGGCCTCCAAAATGGTCCCTGCACGCACTCCTTGTAGAAACTTTCAAATAACCTCTGGTTATTTAGGGTCTTTGACTATGTGCACTCCTTGCAACAACAGTCTCTCAATTTCTCTCTTGGATTTGTAAAATCCAAGACTCCACCTAGCCTGCGCACTCCTTGCACGGCTCTGTGCTCTACTAGCACTCTTTGACTGTAAAGACACAATTTGAATCTCCTATGAGGGTCCTGAGATGAAACACAGAACCTGGTCGACGCACTCCTTACGGACCCTCCACTGCACTCTTTGCAATAGTTCTCATAAAGAGAAACAATTGAAACTCATTCACCCCTTATCCAAAATTCAAACATTCAACATAGAATTCTAGAGCATACACACATTGGCATTGAAATAGAATGCACACAAAGAATGCAAACAAGCCTGCAACATACCATTTAATAGGTGGTTCCAACAACCATAACAAACACATAGATTGGAATCAAAACTTTCTTCTATTGAATCTAGTGCTCCTGTACATGACCAATAGCAACTAAAATGCATAAATTTCTCTATCCTCCTATATTCCTCTCTACATCTCTATAGCTTATGAATTCTGAATTATGTTACAATGATAAAAGGGTTGAGGGTGCCTATCATTCGTCTTCCCTCCTACCTCCTACGCTCCTAAAAATTGTCTAATCTATTAAATTAAATCTACCTACTTTCATTCATTACACATAAATGCCTCTACATTCGACAAAAGAGAGCAACGCTCAAGATCTGTTTACAATCTCCAAAACGCAGAAGTAAGTATGTGTCCCTAGATATTACATTAATTTCCATTCATTAATATTCAAAACACTTCAAAATGTGCACTGGTGTTTTTTCAGTTGTCTCCTTTGGTTAGGTGAGTGTCTTTGGCTTTATAAGATTCTCCTGTATCATACTCCCTCGCTTGAAAATTTTCGTGAACTCCTGTTCATGAGTTCCTTCACTATTCGTCCATGATTTTGAATAATTGTTTCATCCTCCCAACTGGCATCTTCAACTGGATGTCCTTTCCATTTGACCAAGTATTCAAAATACTCTTTTCTTCTGGTCTTTTTGCTAATCCTCTTGTCAATTATGATTTCCATCTGTGGCTTTTCAGCTATAGGAATTTGTTTTGTCCATTGAATCTTTTCTTGTTTATCTTCTTCTCCTTCTTCTTCAACTCTGTAAGGGTACAAATCCACGATATTGAATATCGGTGAGATTTCGACCCCATCGAGTAATTCAATCTCATATGCGTTTGTACTAAATTTCCTTATGACCTTGCACGGTCCAATCTTTTTCATCTTCAACTTGTTGTATGTTCCCCTTGGGAACCTCTCCTTCCTCAAATGTGCAAGAATCAAATCACCAACTTCGAATTGAAGTTCTCGCCTGTGTTGATCTGCTCTACGCTTGTACTCTTGACTTGAACTCTGCAATCACTCCTTAATTATGTTGTGAAGCTCCTTCATTCCTTCTGCAAAGTCCTCTGCACTAGCACTCCTGAATTCAGCTTGTTCTGAATCTTTCAATTCAGAAACTCCCCTTGGTTGCATTCCATATACAACCTGGAATGGACTATGCCCTGTACTTCTATTGAGTGAATCATTGTAAGTGAATTTTGCCTGTGGCAGTATGTGATCCCATTGACTATGGTGTTCAGTCACTAAGCTCCTTAACAAATCTCCCAAACGCATGTTCACGACCTCTGTCTTTCCATCCATCTGAGGATGATATGCTGAGATAAAAGACAAATTTGTCCCCAACTTCTTCCATAAGGTCCTCCAAAAATTTCCTACGAACTTGGTATCTCGATAAGAAACGATACTCCTTGGCAAGCCGTGAAGTCTGATGACTTCCTTGAAAAACAGGTTCGCAATATGAGTTGCGTCACTGGTTTTCTGGCATGGTATGAAATGTGACATCTTTGAAAATATGTCTACCACTACAAATATTGAATCATATCCCCTTTGTGTCTTTGGCAGTCCCAATATGAAATCCATGCTCACGACATCCCACGGCCTTTCTGGTATGGGTAATGGTTGGTATAACCCTGTGGTCTGCCTTTTTCCTTTCGTGTGCTGACAAATTCTGCACCTATCCACAAATTTCTTCACATCTTTCCTCATCCCTAGCCAGAAATATGAGCCATTCAACTTTGAGAACCTTTTGTCATGACCGAAGTGTTCGTCCAATCCTCCGTTGTGATTTTCCTTCAGCAAATTCTCCCTCATGGAGCATTTCGGAATACATAGTTGATTTCCCCTGAACAATAATCCATCATGGATCATGTATTTAGTCCATTGGCTTCTATCTTTGAGAATTGGATTCTCAAACGTCTCATATGCCTCTTTAAAGTCTGGATCATCCCTGTACATTTCCTTGAGGTTATCAAAACCCAAAGTCTTGACTCTGAATTCTTGCATAAGCAAACATTTCCTACTCAAAGCGCCAACAACTTTGTTAGCAGTTCCAAAAATATGCTTAGTCAGAAAAGTAAAATTTTGTATGTATTCAACCCATTTAGCATGTTGTTGGTTCAACTTCTCCTATCGAGTCATTAATTGAAAAGCGTGATTATCACTGTACAAAACGAACTCCTTGGGAACCAAATATTGTCTCCATTTCTTCAGTTCTTATATGACTGCATAGAATTCTTTGTCATATGTGGAGTACTTGATCTTTGCTTCATTCAGTTTTTCACTGAAATACGCGATCGGCATGTTGTCTTGGCTCAAGACCGCTCCAATGACAAATCCACTCGTGTCACACCTGACCTGGAATGTCTTACTGAAATCTGGAAAAACCAGAATTGGTTTCATAGTGATCTTCTTCTTCAGCGGGTTGAAGCTCTTCTCCGCTTCCTCCGTCCAGTGAAAAGATTTATGTATTTTCTTCATCATATCCATCATCGGTGCACTAATTCCACTGAAGTTTCGAATGAATTTCCTGTAGAAGCTAGCCACACCATGGAAGCTTCAAACTTCAAACACGCTCTTCGACGATGGCCAATCCTTAATTGCATTTATCTTTTCCGGATCCATTTTCAATTCATTTGCAGAGATAACAAAACCCAAATAAATGAGTTATGTCCTCACAAATGACTATTTCTTCATATTGATCATAAATTTCTCTTGTTGTAACCTCCTCATCACTGCAACTAAATGCTTTAAATGTTTTGTTTTAGTTTTGCTGAAAATTAATATATCATCAAGACATACAATGACGAATTTCCCAATGAAATCCTTCAGGACTTCGTTCATCAACCTCATGAAAGTACTGGGTGCACTTTTTAATCCAAGTGGCATGAAATCCATTCATACAACCCTTCATTTGTCTTGAATGTTGTCTTCCATTCATCATCTTCTCTCATTCTAATCTGATGATATCCGCTTTTCAAATCAATCTTTGAAAAAAACTTTGCTCCACTCAAGAAATCCATCAAGTCATCCATCCTTGGCAATGGGAACCTATACCTGATGGTAATTTTGTTGATTTCCCTTGAGTCTATACACATTATCCATCCACCGTCCTTTCTTGGGTTGAGCACTGTCGGAATAGTGCATGGACTCAAGCTCTCCTGAATCAATCCTTTGTCCATTAAGTCCTGGACCTGTCTCTTAACTTCTTCATTCTACTGCGGCGTCAACCTGTACGTTTCTTTGTTCGGAAAACTGGATCTAGGTATAAGATTGATATGATGTCTTATACCTCCTGATAGGTGGAAACGAACAAGGTAGTTCGTCCAATACTATATCAGCAAATTCTTCCAGCAACTCCTCGATTTCTTCCAATAAATCATCTATCCTAGTGTTGTTCAGAACAATTATGGGATTCCTAACCACAATGAATTACGTGTCTTCCTTCTTCTTGACTTCCTTAAGAGGTTCCTTCCCACTCATGAGAAGTACAGTGTTTCTCATCTCTGTTTTCACCTCTTTGTTCTTAATCGACAACAACATGTGCATCCTACCGCTTTTCTCCAGAGTGTACGTGTTCTTTCTCCCATCATGCACCACATTTCTGTCATATTTCCATGGTCTACCCAACAATAGATGACAAACATCCATGGGAATGATATCACATAATATCTCATCTTTATATCCTCCTATTTTAAATTCAACTAAACAATGTTCAGTGACATTTACCTGATGTCCTTTTTGTAGCCACGAAACTTTGTATGGGCTTGGATGCGCATCAGTCTCTAGCTCCAGTTTTTCTACCATTTCCATAGATACAAGATTATTTGTTCTACCATTGTCTACTATGACTTTGCATACCCTGTCTTTGGTTTTGCAAGTAGTCTGAAACAGACTATTTCTTTGGGTTGGGTTCTCTGGCTCCCTTTTTGGTTTCAAGAGAACTTTCCTCATCATCAAAGATATTCTTCCCTCAGCGTCCTCTGCCTCAACATTCCATCCTTCAGCCTCAACAATGTGAGTTTCACCACCATATTTCTTCCTGTCTAGACACTCATAGGATTTATGTCCAATTTTTCCACAGACAAAGCATTTCACTTCGCCTCCTCTGCCTCTTCCTCTTCCTCTGACTCGAGCAAAATTATTTCTATCAGCATACTGCCTCCCCTGTGAGCTTCCTCTTCTCTCAGGTTGAGTTTGATGTTTCTTCCCCTCTTCTTTAGGTCTCTGAGTTCTTTCCTGGGTAATCGTCTTACCTCTCCTTTGACTTCTACCTCAGCCTCTTTGACCTTTCTTTCGGCTCATCTTCTCTTCAGCTTTCAAAGCCATCTGATAAGCATATTCTATGGTTTGGATGGTCATCATGCTCATCTTGTCCTAAACATCATACCATAGAAAACGTCATCACTTTCCTGATGACCTGCTCTAATGTTTATCCTATAGAACTCTTCAGTGTATTCTTTCACTAACATTAGCTTCTGTCTCAAATTTTGCATCCTCTGAAATAGATTTATTTGATAATCTCTAGGTATAAACTTGGCTTTCATTTTTGCAACCATTCTATCCTAGCTTTTAATTTTCTTCTTGCCCTTGCAACGTCTATCAGCCTACAGTTCATCCCACCAAAGTGGTGCATGCCCTTTAAGTCTAGTAATGACATGTTTGACTTTCTTGTCTTCCTCGACATCCTCATAGTCAAAGTATTTTTCTAGAGCTCTAATCCAGTCTAGAAGCTCTTCAACATCCAAGTTTCCTTCTTACATTGGAATGTCCATTTTTTCCCTAGCACCTATCCTAGAAATAGCCTTGAATAAGCGTTCTTCTGTAGCATCTTCGACTGCAACTTCTTCATTTTTAGCTTCATTTTCACTTTCATCTTCACTGATATCCCCAACGTTAACTGTGCGCCTATGTGTTGTCTCCATAGCATCAATCCTGGCACATAATTCATGGATTTCTCTTTCCACTGCAGGATCAGGCATTGCCCTTTCTCTTCTTCTTAGTGGCATGGCTATAAAATCCCTCTTTTCTCTCTGCTACAGAAATAAAAGAACTTGTTCTGGTCTATGATACCACAAATGGTGCAGACCTCCTGCCCTCAAGCTAAGATCTGTGCAAGATCTTATCTAAAACCTCGACAAGGGTTAATTAGACTCCTTGCATAAGCCCACAAAGGATTTCGGGTCTCACGAGTTTGGGGCGCTTCGGATACTATGCCCTAGCCCTTGGCAATAGTCGAAATGCAAAATGAAAATGGGCTAAGGTGTAAGCCCCTCTCTTCAGCCCCTTTTCCTATAAGACCACAGCAAAGCCTTATGCAAGAACCTTTCGCAACTTGCGACATCGCGAGTTGGAGCGCCAATTTCTCATGCCCTCCCCTTGAGAATCCCCGAAACGTGGTCCGTCAATGAAGGTTTACTCTACCCAAAGTGACGGGCGCGCGCCACCTATCACTTATGCTTTACTCTTCTTATGGAGTGAGTTCTTGCCACCTGTCCACATGGATTTTCCAGCTTTCGCAACTCAAGCGGGCAACCAACTATCATTCTTCTTCCTCTATGGATCCCCGACTCCGAAATCGTACCTTTGGCGAGATCGATGGTTGTGTGCCTCCCTCGATCCAATGGTCCTAGATGTATCGGTATTTCTCTAATCGGAAATCTACAACACTTGACCCAAACCACTGGTCACTCGATTCCTTGAATTCCGATACGCGAATTCACATACGAGATCAATGGTCCTTGCTTATCCAGATCTGACGGTCACTACTCCTCCTGATATTATGGGTGTTGAAAAGGCACTCAGTCCTAATCTCTTCATTGTTCTAAGAGATCCAATGGTTCATGGGATCTCAACACTTCCTCCTGAAGCGATTCAACCGTTTGACTCAACTTCTCAAGGACTTCTGGCCAAATGACTTGACGTCCTTCCTCCATAACTTAACTCCTGTGAACCAATTCAACCTTTGTCTCCCTTTGGAATAATTGAGAGGTTCTAACCCTCCTGAGCTTCCACTTGCAAACTCAAGGCCTCCAAAAGGATCACTGAATGCACTCCTTGCAGAAACTTTCAAATAACCTCTGGTTATTTAGGGTCTTTGACTCCATGCACTTCTTTCAACAACAGTCTCTCAATTTCTCTCTTGGATTTGTAAAATCCAAGACTCCACCCAGCCTATGCACTCCTTGCACGGCTTTGTGCTCTGCTATCACTCTTTGACCGTAAAGACACAATTTGAATCTCCTATGAGGGTCCTGAGATGAAACACAGAACCTAGTTGATGCACTCCTTCCAGACCCTCCACTACACTCTTTGCAAGAGTTCTCAGAAAGAGAAACAACTAAAACTCATTCACCCCTTATCCAGAATTCAAACATTCAACATAGAATTATAGAGCATACACACACATTGGCATTGAAATAGAATGCACACAGAGAATGCAAACAAGCCTGCAACATACCATTTAACATGTGGTTCCAACAACCATAACAAACACATAGATTGGAATCAAAACTTTCTTCTATTGAATCCAGTGCTCCTGTACATGGCCAATAGAAACTAAAATGCATAAAATTCTCTGTCCTCCTATATTCCTCTGTGCATCTCTACAGCTTATGAATTCTGAATTATATTACAATGATACAAGGGTTGAGGGTGCCTATCATCCATTTTCCCTCCTACCTCCTACTCTCCTAAAAATTGTCTAATCTATTAAATTAAATCTACCTACTTGCATTCATTACGCATAAATGCCTCTACATTCGACAAATGAGAGAAATGCTCAAGATATGTTTACAAACTCCAAAACACAAAAGTAAGTACGCTTCCCTAGCTATTACATTAATGTCCATTCATTAATCTTCAAAACACTTCAAAATGTGCGATGGTGCTTTTCCAGCTGTCTCCTTTGTTTAGGCGAGTGTCTCTGGCTTTATACGATGCTCCTGCATTAGATTGCATACACGTTGAAATAGAAACATTAACTAGCGCCGGTATTGCAACGTTTTGAGCGTCTCTGCCATGGCGTCCACGTATTGGAGATCGATGAAATGGGATGTTTGAATTCCGATGTCTCTAGAATCGCTGTAGTGATGGCTATATGGGGTTTGGATAGTCAAATATGACACGACACATGTCTGCATGAAACATCGCAATAGAGACGATATCTATGGTGTCAGAAAAGAGACGTCATGTGAATTCACATTTGAGGGGGTCTAATGTTTGTCATTCTCCTGGAAATATAAAGTGGCAATTGCTACGAACGCGCCGTCGGAATTTGACCCAAATGTACTAGTTCTTGGAGAAGGAGCATTCTACTTGTCTTGAGTTGTTGTTGTAGTTAGCAACTAGGGTTTATCTGTTGGTTCTAGAGTAGGTTTGCCTGAATTATTCTATGTAAAGGTTAGTGTGCTCGGGGGTGACATATTTGAATGCCTATAGTTGGGTGACAATGATGTGACATTGTCTATGGTTAAACGAGCATGCCAAAATTTTAACAGTTTACTACCCATATCGTCCATAAGATTCAATCCTTTGTAAAAGTCATGACAGAGCAGTTATATCAAGAAGTTTCAGCAAAAGTATGTAAAAGAGAATCGGTCCTAGAGATATTGCAATCAAGAAAATGCGATATTATTTTAAATGAACACTCCACTTGGAAAGAATACCAAGACCAACAATAGGAGTGAACCAAGTCATGATTATAGAACTACACATTTCTTTCCAGATGTTGTTTTCTTCCGATATTGTAGTCTATTTTGGAATACAAAGAGTCTTTTTTTGTGAAACAACCCTAATTTGTATGATGACCAAGAAGAACAATTGTAAGCATTCACCCCTCACTATATAAAGGGATTTCTACCCATTTGAAAGGGCTCTTGGTTTTTGAAGTTAGCACGACAATATTTTTACAGCAAGTTAATTTGAATTCAAGAGACATTTTGAATTTGGAGATTATGGTATTGATGTGTGTGAATGAGATTATTTTGTTTATGCATCTCTATATTTGTAGTATGTGAATGTTAGTTGTGAATTACTTCTAAATTAATGTTTACAGTTTACAGTTATCATGGTTTTTCAGGATGAGTACAACGATACTATAATGTCGTTAAATTTATCAATTCATTGATTCTAAAAGGTTATGCTATTAAATTTATGTATTACTTGTGTCATGAATTTATTTTACACAAGTAATACACATTATTCATTGTATTCATTTATTTTGCTAGTTTGCTCCTAATCAGGATAGGTTAATTTAATAGTATTAGTTTAGGGACAACATATTAGAATAATAATCATACCTCTTAGTTTACTTTTAGTTAGTTGTGTTTACTTATTTTATATTATTTTTAATTCATCTAAGAACCTTTGGTTCTTAGATTCATATTTAGTTAGTTGGTAACTAGGCCAAAAGTTGGTCGGAAGTGTTATTCCAAACGAGAGTGGGTCTAATTGGGACATGCCATCGGGTGTTTTCCTCATCTAATTGAATGGGTCATTTCGGCCTATCAACAAAGTCTTATTGGAGGAACCCAAAAAAGGTTCATGGAGCGGTGTCGGCATTAAAGATTATGGTTGTAATCTTCCTTATATGTTATCAATAAAAGAGATATTTACTTTCCCAATTCATGCATCTATGTTCATGTGAATAATTTTGAATGTTTATAGCTTATTTCATGAGAATTGGTACATGTTTATGTAAATAATGATTGCATATATGATTTTGTAGATTGATTTTTGTGTTGTTTCAGGTCAACTTTGGGAGGAGATCTGCATTTTAGAAGCAAGTAGTGGACAAAGGGGATCTACTATGAATGAAAGGATTACAGGTGTCATTCTTCATATTTTTCTTGTTTCCCTTGTTTAAAAGCAATCATTAGGGTCTATGAGATTTGGTAAGAATAGGCCAGTTTCTGTCTTTTAAGGAGTCATCTCTCTGCCTAGCCATTATACCCTGACTAGGGGGCGGTTCCCCAAAGTAGCGACACCCAAGAAGTTGCAAAGATCGGTTAGTGTCTTTGGGGAAGACCAATCATGGATGACTTGGATCTTGGATGGATCCAAATGCACACCCTAATCATCCACGATGTATCCCAAATATTTATTTCTCTACATGTCAAAGGAACACTTCTCTAAATCGTTATATAACTTGTGTTATCACAAGGTTCCCAAGAACTGTTAAATGTGCTTCAAATTTTCCTCCCAGGTTTTGCTAATATGAGGATGTCATCTAGATATATGAACATAAAGGATTTTGTGAATGGTCACAATATATCATCCATCATCCACATGAATGTGGTTGGGGAATTAGTCAAGCTGAAAAGACATCACCATCCACTCAAAGAGACTTTATTTAGACTTGAAGGTTTTATTCCATACATCAGTTTTCTCAATCGGCACTTGGTGGTAGCCTGACTTCATATCAATCTTACTGAAAAATTTACCACCTTTGAGATGATCTAGAAAATCATCAATCTAGGGGATTGGGTATTGGTTTTTTACTGTGATCTTGTTCAAGCCTCTATAATTAATACAAAGTTTCCATGCCCTGTCCTTCTTCTATACCAAAACAATTAGGCTCCTGCAAGGTGAGGAGCTTGGTCTAATGTGTCTCTTCAGAATTATCTCTTGGATCTGGCATTTTATTTATTCATTCTCCATAACTAAGCACCTATATACAAGTTCGTTAAGTAGAGGATCACTAGGTGTCAAATCAATTGAGTGTTATACATGACAGTGCAAAGGCACCCCAGTAGGTGAGGCAAAAATGTCTTTGTGCTCTTATACCATCTTATCCACCTGCTTCTGCTATGTAGAGGGACCTTTTGCAGAGGTTTTGTAAATTGCAATGACCTTCCATTCACCTTTCAATTGGACCATAAATAGGACCAATCTACCGATTTGACAGACCACCTTTCTGCACTGCTTCATAGAAATCAAAGAGACCGATGTAGCTGGTACTACATCTGGTACCCTGTAGATTTGACCTCCCAAAGTAATAATGACACTACGGAGACTAGATTCATAAACAAAATGACACTTCCACATATATGGTTGTCCTAAAATAACATCACAAACTTCAAGGGGGGAAACATCACACAATACCTTATCTTTGAAGGGTTTGATGTCATAGTGCAGGAAACAATGTTGGTTGACGCGGATGTCTCGCCCTAGATGAGCCAACCAATGGTGTATGGATGAGGGTGTCGCGACATTAGTGGTTGATGTGGATGTTGCGTCACTGACTAAGCCAACCGATGGTGTATGTCTAAGGGTGTCGTGAACTTATTAGGTTCAACCTCTTAATGACCTTTGTTGAGATTAGGTTATTTTTTCTATCATTGTCAAAAATGAAATGGAGTGGGGTCCCCTTCACCCACATCTATGAGTGGAAGAGGTCCTCCCCTTCTTTAGGCTCCTTTGGTTCCTCTAGATAAACCTTTGTGGTAGAAATGGCGACACTGGTTTATGCATCAATGATCTATTTTACCTTATCTATTTCCAAATTAGAGTCTAATTTGGCATCCAACTCCGAGGCTTTCGTCTCAACCAAAAATGACTATTTGGAGAAAAATTCATCAATGTTGTGCCAAGGGATTTTTTGGAACTCGCACCAATTTATAGTGTCCTTCTTCGACTTCTCGTTACCCTTCTTTTAATGTGGCTTGGACTGGTTATCCCGGAGCTATCCATCCTTGCTCTTCCATTTTCTTTAGGATTTAGGGCCACCTTTACCATGATTTTTTTATGATTGTTTTGCATAACTGAAATCCTTCTTATTATTTTGCTTGAACTTTTGCTCAATATTGATAACATATCGGTAAGCGACTCCTAGTGAGGAGATGTCTAGGAACTCCATATATATTCTGATGTATCTATGTAGGCCATTTTGGTAATTCAGAACTAGATGTCGCTCAGAATCTCTAATACCCATATTTGTGTGGAAATTATAGAATATGTTGATGTAATATGGTGTCATTTGATCTCTCTCCTGGCACATAGTTATCCATCTTGTGTATTGGTCATCATAGTTTCCAACATGGTAGTATTTCTCCTTGAGGGAATCAAAAAAATACACCCAAGTGGGTCCTAGCCCAAAAATTGCAGTCTCATCTCTAGCATGTTGCTCACGGTACGTCTCCCACCAATCTATTACACGGGGAAGGGTTTTAAGGAGCACGAAGGTGATTTTATCATTGTTGGAAAAAATTTGGATAGAGAGATAACCCTCTAGAAAACTTAACCATTTTTCCAAAGTATCAGCATCTATCTAGCCTTCAAATAAAGGAATATCAAAGTTAAATTGTACCTTAAAGGGAATTTTACCTCCGAAGTGACTGCTAGTTGAAGGTGCCTCTGTTGTTGTTGGAAACCATCGAAGGGTCTGGAAAAAATGATCCATCATCTCGTTCTACCATTGCACGAGGGATTCCACGAGAAAAAGTTTGATAGGATTTGTTTCTCTTTTGTCTCTCTTTTCTTCTTCCATGGGAGGTTGCTTGGGCCGGTGGGAGTGTTCTTCCCCAAGCTCAACCAGTTAAATACCCAACTCTCGATAGCCAGACCTTTTCGGGGACATGCATAGAGAAACAACAAAAATTAGATTGCTCTAATACCATTGATCTATATTATATTGAGAATGACATGAAGGCTAAGATATAACAAGGAAACAAATAGATATATTGCAAGAAACATAGTGATATAGTAAACTTGGATTATATTAATGACTATTTGGAATACAAAATACTGTAAATGTAAATCACACAATCTTTCTAAAATGGTGGTAGCTTATCCCCGAAGAGAGAGATCTATCAGTTATTCTCATTCACAAGAAGTTGATTACAAAGAGGCTGAAAAGGACTTCGAACATAAATCATCAATGAGAAAACCCTAAACATCCAAAACCCTAACCCTAGAAGATGAGACGCCAAAAGGTTTGTGGACCCTGATTTGGTTAGTTGATATGTCAACTTCACGGGGGTGTAAATTTTATATATGATATTTGTTTGGGGTGATTTGTATCCCATCAAACAGGTCTAGCTAAGAAGTACACATTACGAACATCCCAACATCTACCTTCAGATGCATGTTGGACACTGTCGCACCAAAAAAATGTTGTTTAGGGCCTCAAAATGACCCTAAAAGTTTGAGACCCGAAAAACTATAAAAAAAATTGCTAATATGTGGAACCGTTTTGAATTACTGGAATATGTGGGTGGCCACCAGTGTCCACCTGGATCATCAGGACAATTTCCTAAGAAGAAAAACATGAGCATAAGGGATCATTCTCAAAATAAATTGAACACTTAGGATATGATGCCACATAATTCACCTGTGGAAGGGTAGAGTCCACTCGAATACTAGGAACATAAAATGTGGTAGCATGGTCTAAAGTCAAATAAGGAAGGTGATTATCAAATTGAAGTTTATCAATAGTGAAAATGCTTCCATTGTGAGGAAAATACATCACTTGAAATAGCATAAACAACACAACATTCATGGCATATACATAATCACACCCAAGAATCATATTGAATTCTAGTGGGTCGTTCACCACTATCATCTCAACTAGGACAACCTTCCCACCTAATGTGATAGACAATTGTGAAGGAATCCTCAAATATTCACTAGGTATTCTATCAAATGATAACAGTTAATTAGAAGATAACACAATCTTGGGAACCCTATAATACCACTCGAAGTCTCTAATACACATATGTGTGTTATATTATGTGTCTAAAACCCTAATTCATGGTTGGGACCTTGATCCTTATCAGGATCTACCTCATCAGAAAGTAGATCAACCTTTTCTCATAATTCTCCCCAAGATCTGAAGTATGCAAGGCTATCAAATACACCCACTCAGATTCCCCTCATCAAATTGACAATCTGATTTTCTCATCATAGTTTCCAAAACCCAAAACCCGACGAGTCGCTCGAATGATCTTCATCGAATATTCGAGCTATCAATAATTGTTCCTCAGGTCGAAATGTTTCACATGCTTTCCTAAACATCGGATTTCGAATATGATCATCCTTCCTCCATCGAGTTTAACTTATATTGGTTAATTCCATTGGGTTTCATTTTCATGAATTCCATGTCAACATGCCAAGATGCCTTCAAGATCCACTATGTTGGGTATATGTTATATTCTTTTCAAAATTGATCTCATGTGATGTAAACTGAGATGGGATAAAAGGGGGTCTGGAGGGTGCTTTTCACCCCCTAGATGGGATGGTTGTGGGGGTTCAGGAGTGATATCCCTTGAGAAAAAAAAATGGTCCATTTTTTGCGGGTTTTTACGTCTATTTCTTGGTGGTTTTTCAACACATGGTTTTTTCCGATGGTTTTCTAATTTCGATTAATGAATTAGGGTTGTTGGCTAATATGGATCAATGGATTAGGGGTTTGGATGCCGTGGGATCCTATATGTATATTTCATTGTAAACAATGAATAAGATGAATATAAGATTAGAGGTACAACTCTAAACAGGTTGTTGGTTTTCATGGTTTGGGTTTCTAGGGTAAAAATATCTGTGTAATGTGTGCATGTGTCATTGTGTATTTTTTGTTTTATTAAGAATATGTTTGCAGTAATTAATTGTACAAGGTTAAAATATACACAATCCATCTTACGAGTCACCCTTTGTGGCATTGATGTGGCATTAACCTATCATGTGATGTGCCCCCCTTTTACCCATTACTCTCTCATAACTTGTCGTAACCACATTCGTGTTGTCTTGAACCAATTTAACGTGTTCTATTTGACATGGATTACACTGCAAACTTCACCCCGTGATCTATTAGGATATTCTCTATCGGAAAGGTGGTTCACTTGGATAATTTGGACTTTCCAAAACCTGAAAGTTGATAACCTGTCGGATTCTAGCCTATCAAGATTCCACCCAACCATCAAATTATAAAACCTATCAAGTTCATGCCTATTCGATTCACGTCCATCGGGTTCTTTTCTATCCTACAAGCCTATCAAAGTTTTTTCCATCAGAATGATCTCTATCGACTCCCCCTCTCTGGATTTCTCTTTTCAGATTGTCGAAGTCCGAAGGTCTATCAGAGCCTCTCTATCAAATTATCATATTCCGAAAGTTGGAATTTCAAAACCTAACGGTTGCTTACCATTTGTCACCTCCAGAATCATGCAGTCTCAATCTCCATATGATGTGTCTACCTGACTCAACATCTAGATATTTGGAATCTACAAGATATGCTTTGTTTCTTCTTCTTCTTTTATCCCTAGGTGTGGAACCCTAACTAGTGATGGAACCTTGACCCGTGCAGAAACAAGCCTAGTTTTTTCTATTTTGTATATATGATTTGTATAAAAAAAAAAAAAAAATTATTATTTTGTTCCTTTAAAACAAAATCCCATGGTTTTACAAATCTACCCATGGTTTTTCCAAACCTACCATGGTTTTGAATTTCCCATTTATTCTAGCAATTACATGGGGAAATTACTTTCACTTCGGAAAACATTTTTACTTGGGAAAAATAATTTTTACACTAAGGATTGAATTTATCTAATGTGCATTTTCCTTAAATCCCTAATGTGTATTTCATGATTTGTTTATGGATATTTTTATTATTTTTCCCAATGTCTAGGTAGAATTGTATACACTTTGATTTTTCATTATATAGTTATAGTTATAGTTATTTATTTATTTTCCTTATTTGATTTTTAAAAAAAATTATATATATTACTCCCAAGGTTCCAAATTGTATTTTATTTTTTCTACGGGATTTTTCTATTTTATTTTATTTTATTATTTTCATTATTTATTTTTATTTTTGTTTTGTTTATTTATTTTATTTTATTATTTTATTTACTATTATTTCCCACCCAAATCCCATTGGGCTTCACTATTCGAGATTAACAAATCTGGAATTTCCCCTTCAGAACTTACCCTTTGGAACTCACCACCATTCAGAACTCACCCGACAGGCTTGAAACTTTGGAATATTTTAATAATTTTTCAGGAATGAACCATCGGAATCCTCTCATTGGGTTCATTTACCATGTTTGACCTTCCCAACCAACCTTCCCAATCATCAGGCTTCGACCTATCAGATTCGTCACCTATCACCTCGCTTATCATTTATTAGGCTTAAGCTATCCAATAGACCTATCAGACTTCACGATTTCATTTTAATTTTTCCTAAGTCCAATCATCGAATCTCAATCATCAGGAATGAACCATCAGAATCCATGATCTTTCCTGATAAATTCACGTCAGTAAACACCTAAATTTACCAACACTTATCACCCATCAATTTTTGGAGTTTGACTATTAGGTTGGGTTTTCCACACATGCATATTTTTCAGGATGGATTATTTATTTATTTTTATTTGGATTTGGGATTATTATTATTTTATTATTTTTTGGATTTACGTGTACATGATTAATTTTTTTTTCTATTTTACTCCAGTTTCTGAGCCAAAATATCTACATGGGCCCAAGGTTCTACACCTCCTCTCGTTCCACACACAAACCAAAAGCATTTAATCACTTATTGGAATCCTTGTGAATGGAATTTGTATACATATTGTGGATTCATTAAATTAAATCATTAGATTGCATTATTTTAATCCACTTAAAAGGTTTACTTAATCAAATAGGGATACCCCTGTTGCTTCTTGAAGTTGGCCTAAAGTGAAGGGAAACGTTTATTAAGGTGACAGTGGTGCACTTCCCATTTTGTTTCCCCAATTAGCACTTGTGTTGGGACTTTTCACAAGGGTGCTAGTTCAGGTAGTAACACCTCTTAAGTCCTGGAAAATAATTATCTAAGGAAACAAGAGCACTAGAAGGGAGTTTGGCCTTAGATCAATATTGCCCTACATTTGTCGGGAGGAAATCCCACATTTCCAAGGTAAAAACACAGTCTAAAAAAGATATCAGAGAGGAGAAACAAGCCACTATATGTGGGGTCTATAAAGAAAGGAAAACCTCACAACCATCATCCTAATGATCATTTTATCTTTGAAATCTAGATGGTTTGGGATTGTCCTCGAGAACCAATCCCTAAAAAGACTATGTGCGGTTTACATACATGATATCTTGCTTGATGCAGGTGCATAAATAGTAATACATGTATGTCTTGTTGTTTTTTTTTGTCATAGGTTTTAGATACTTATGAGTTCATACATGTGTGGAGGAATTTTTTTAAACTCTTACACATTTATAACCTCCTTAATTTCACGTAATGAGACAACACATAAAAATCTACTTGTTTTAGTATCTATCTAGGAGGTTAGAGTTAGTTTGGATTTTTCTTAATAATGGAATATTTGAATGATTCTATTTTGGCTCGAGTTATTGTCCTCGTGATGTGTAAAAATATGTTGTAAGCATTGTTGTTAGGGTGTGTGTATGGAATGCAGGGGTTTTTGGTAGAAGAGAGAGATTGTAAATATTTCCAAGATTTTGATTCTACGAGATCTGTTATATATTCTATTTCATTTTCTATTTCTTGTTATTCAACATCACAAATGAAATTCAAATGAGGTTATAGTCTTGAGGTTAAGTATTTTTTTTATATAGGTGCAATATTGGATTTATATCCAGTGGTGAAAGATTTATTTTTGAACCTAGACGCAAAGTTTTACCCTATCAAAGGTTGTAGAAAAAAAAATTGAACATTGTGTTAGTTATAGGTCATATTGAAGAAAAGAGATGCATCAATCTCAAATTATTACGGTCAAAGCTTGTATACCTCTAGCACAGTTTTGGTCCTTCAATCCTATAGAATACACACATTGAAACCTTAATCCTCTTAGTCACAGGCCTATAAATCTTAGTTGAAGAGTCATATTGATTCCCCATTCTTTTGGTCAACGATTGTAGCATCCAGAGAAGAGACAACCCAGATCGTGTTTGTAGGCCTATAAGTATTTTTGTTCTTTCTTGAATAGAATAAAATGCAAATATTGTGGTCAAATGTTATAAAAAGTGTTGTCTTGTATTGAGGTTTCTCCATGAATGGAATTCGAACATCGATTTTGTGGTTGCAGTATGAATTACTCAGATTTTTCTCTCCCCCTTTGACATCATTGGCAAAGGGTAATTCCCTTTGATAGTATACCTTATTTTAATAATCTCTCTCTCCATGTCTTCATGTTTCTGATCTTTCTCTCCTAATTTTGTTATTTCTATCTCCCTTTGTTATTAAGGATAACTCCTTCTGACGATTTCTCTCCCCCTATCTTCTTTTGTAAGGTGTAGTGTAGATCAGTGTGGGGCTTCTTGTATATTCTTTCTTTCCTCTCTTCTAGTGCTCATTTTCCATTGGTGCTTCATGTTATTGTAATCGAATGATGTATATTAAAATAATTCATGTCAATTTTCCTTCATCTCTAGACTTCAAGTCTACATGGATTTTCATGTCTTCACTGCACTGACATCAATGACAAAATAATTCAACAATTTTCCCTTGATAGTATAAATCCTCCTGATGATTTATCTCTGCCTCTCACAGCTTTCCTTCCTGTGAGTAGCTAATTCCACCTATCAATATGCTTCTTTTTTTAGTCATATGATTTTCTGAACATTCCTCTTGATGATAATGTCAATGAGTCTTCCTGCAATTTCTCTTGAGCTCATGCTTTCATCCACTATAAAGTATTATCTGCTAGACCTGCCAAATATCTCATGAATTCATCTATGTTCATATGTCATAACAACTATCCATGACTCTACTACTCAATTGTGCATGATGCTTACCCATATGTCATATTACTATTCTGAAGACTTCTCCAAATCTGCTACAACTGATCTGCTTCTCAAGCTAAATCAAATATGTCCACTAGTATGATCTATCCTCAAATCAAATTCTACACGTCTGCAACAAGTACACATTCTTGAATTTGTAATGAATATATCCCTGCTTGAATACATGCTTGGAATCCTTTATACAACCATGAATCTTTTCCTTAAAAGTGTGCCAATTATATTCTTCATAGCTTCCAGTTGACCCCTTCATACATGCATGGGAATGTATTCTGAAAATTGCTCCTTAATCAACCAATTTATCATGAAACATTCTGCACCTATGCCATCATACCATTCAGAACCTACCTTCCCAAAATTTGCAAACACTTCAAACTGCCAAAAATATAATTCTCCAATTTGTAATAGTTGTTGCTTGGACTCCCCCTCTTCAATATTAGCATTTGTTGGGAATCTCCAAGCCAAATGGAATAGAAAAATATACAAGTTTTCTCTATTACTGGATCATCATTCTGAATTCTCACATCTTCCTCTTTACTTGTAGATTCATCAATATCTGACAACTTTGTAAATCATCAGTATGATCTCTAGGAGTTTTTCATTCACCTATTCTTCCTGTTTTTCTTTCCTTCTCCAAATTTTATTGTACCTGAAATCAATGTTTTCTTGCATGAAAGTATTTGTCATGCTTTTACAATCATGAGATATGTGTCTGTAGTTATGGAATTTGTAACATTCAATATTGTATAGAGCCACATAAACATTTATTTATTGAACATTCTTCCATAAGCTCTACAATCTACAGCTTTGTGTCCAAAGTTATTACAAGTAAAATAATAAATAGGAAATAAAATTTGATACCTAAGAGCTAGTGATTCTCACTAGTACATATGGGTAGATTATTCCACAAAAAAATTCCACATTTCCATTATTTTCATTTTTATTTTAAATTGGGCATAATTTTCATCGCTATAGTGACGATTATTGCATACCTCAAAATACATCTGCTAACACACGTGGATTGCAACGGCTAGTTGACTTTTTGATGGTCAACTCAGGTATTTTCATCACTCAATCGACGATAGTCGATCTATATATACCTGAATTTAAGAGACTTTGCGACACATTTGTTATAGTTGCGACATTGTTCTTTTGGACACACCCACCACACTTAGATGGGAGGGCGTGAATGAGTGTGGGTATCTTTTTCCCAAAATTTCCATCTTTCACAAAACTCATTAGTTAGCATTCAAAATTTACCCATTACTCATTGTTGTCATTTATAGCCAGTTAGATGTGAACACATATCAACAACATATATCAACAATATATCATCAATAAGTCATCACCACAAGGAACACAAAAAACACAAGATGTATGCACAATTTTCTTTTTATTACGGACTACAATCCTTGGGGTTTTTCAGCAACAACTGAATAGAGTACAACTCTATAAGAGCACCAGCTCTATCATGCAAGACTCATCTTACACACTCAGTAAAAACTGAGATGAGGCAACAATCCTCAACAAATATCAATCTGCAATAGATACTCGACCTATCGGTAGTGCAGCATGCGTATGTACACACCCTACGAGTAATACAACCCACGTGTATATGCGCCCAAGTAGTACTACAACCTGCATATACGCTCCCAAACAATACTACAACATGCGTATACCTTCTGAGCTATTAGGGTTTATCCTTCAAAATCAACTCAAATCCTATGCAACCAATTTATCATTCTCTTTTGTTTCTCACTATCCAAACTGACCACCAACCAATCACAACACATCCAAGCTCTCCAATAGCTTACTCATTCTCCACAACCAATCAATATGAATGCTACTCAATCATGCATAAGAAATCAACATACTATAGCCATCATATCAGTACTGAATCATAAGAGTGTTTCTCACTCCATCAACCAACATAAACCACATCATAACAACCATACCAAGAATTCCCTAGGCATTCACAACACAACAAGCAATATTATCCATCAAGACAATAATGTAATCATACCAGTGTCTCTGTGATAGATTTGAGCCCATAGAATGAAGATCTGGAACCTACTTCAGTCTTCAACAGCTTGTCATCATCTCAACCACAAATCTCCATGAGTTTATCCAATGTACACTCCCTATACACTGACAGCCTGCGTACTGTACGCACCATGTACACATATAGCTTGTGTATACGCACCCTATACACAGATAGCCCGCGTACACACCAGAAAATAGGGTTTTTTCTGTAATGCCGAGAATTTCACCGTCATGATCTCAGACTTGCCGAAACTTCAATGCATATAAGAGATCCTCCTCACACTCTCTTTCTCAAAATATAGCTTCAATCATGCTCAAGAGATCCACACCAAAATGCTCTCACAAGAAGCTCTCATAAGAAGATCTCCATCAATACTCCAAAATATATTCTCACAAGAAGCTCTCCATTGATCCACAAAAAAGGATGTTTTGCAACAGACCATTGTTATCTTATTTATACTTTAATCCTCTAGGTCACTTAACCTATTTTCCTTATTTTAGGGTTAACCACTTTCCATAAATAGAAATTTCTCCAATACTTTATCATTTAAATATTCCTTCTTGATTTTGTCACTTCTCTTTATTATTTAAATAATCCATCTTGACTTTGT
>SNQJ01S0044170.1:60155-101079 GCA_010110895.2 Picea sitchensis
TTATCTCTCCCAAACGACTTTGACAACAACATAAAACAAATTATTTATGTACTTGGAAAATACATGAGGTAAGTAATGTTTTATAAGGAAAATGTACTTCTTATGTGATTTGTAGCGGAACTTATTGACATATTATGTTTTATTTGCAAATTAATGTATGCCTTGATATTATTTTATTGCAACGACATTTGTAGGTGGCTATCATCAAAAGAAATCCATAAAGAAGATATAAGGTATTGGAAGAGATAAATTCCCCGACTAATGTGTCAAATGCAACAATATCTACCTTCAACATTTTTCAATGCACAAGAACACTACCTCATACACCAAGTTGAGGAGATTGAATTATGTGGACCAGTACACATAAGGTCAATGTGGATGGAAGAGAGGCAGTTGAAGTCATTGAAGGCTTTTGTTAGACAAAGAGCACGTCCGGAGGGTTCTGTGGTTGAGGGATATATGGTATATCAATGCATGGTTTATATTAGTCAATATATACCTAAATTAGCAGAAAATATGAATGTGCCTCGCATTTGGCATCTCGACTCCATCAACAAATTTGAAGGGGAGGTCCTATTGGGGAAAGTTAAAATGAGGACTGTGAAAGGTAATTATTAGATGTTGACGTAGATTTAATGTATTACACATTTATTTTTCCAATTTTATTTTATCATACAGATTTTTTACATTTTTTGTTCCTTCATATTGAACTATATTAAATTATTCTTGTATTAACAGTAGCTAATTAATGATATTAAATTGTTATTTTATCATATAGTTGCTCGAGAGTGGGATGCTTTACATTTATACATTGCAAACAACCTTGATTGGATGGAGCATTGGATAGAATATACTGAAGAATACTTCGATAGGTTATCATGGGAAGGGGTGAGTAAGATGATTCATCATCGAGATCAATTTCCTGATCTTACATCAAGGGAAGTTGATTTAGCCTTTGGTTTAAAAGATAAACAGGCAAGTAAATTTTTTACCCACATTTTCCTAGTTATTTCCCAATTTTTCAATGTATTTGGTTTGTTTAATTTTTGAAATATATATTTTCTAAGTCCTACATGAGGTTTATTAATTGGCAATGTATTTTGTCCTTGTTGTCCATGTTGCAGTTGAAACATCAAAAGGCTATGTGGTGTAATGGTCGTAAATTCCGTATTAAAATATTGGATGATAAGATGAAAACCTCGGATTGTGGGATAACTGCAGTGTTTAAGGTCACCAACATTTCCTCTAGAAGTGACAGAAATCTGGAAGAAACTGAGAATAGGTACTATGGGCATTTGGAGGATATAATTGAGTGTGATTTAAATTCCTTTAAAATAGTTTTGTTTGAGGTTAAATGGTACCAGCTACGGATGCATGAACGTGATCCTGAAAGAATTTTTATTGAGCATGATAATGGATTTACTGTGGTTAATACAAGGGCATTTGAACCGGGTACATAACCTTCTATTCTTCCAAGTCAATGTGAGACAGTATTTTACTTAGAGGTACCTGGTAAAGCAGGTTGGTCATACGTTGTTAGATATGATCCAAGAGGAAGACCAATAAAGTATAATCATGTAGCTGAGGATGAAGATAGTAACGAGGAAGAAGATCATGATTATGCAGATCAGGAGCAGGTGGTTGTAGTCAATGTGTCAGACGAAGAAGTTGAAGAATTTGAACATCCAAATGTAGGAGACGACGATCTCATTGACAATATCGATAACTATATTAGCAAAAATGGCATTGATGATGATGTTGATATGAATGAGCCTTTCACCAATATCGATTCTGAACCAGATCCTAATACATATGTTGAGCTAGATGAAGAAGAAGATTATTGATATTTAATTGTTGAAAAGAAGAGGTATGTGTTTATATCTTTTATATGATCTTTATATGTTTTTATTTTGTATAATATAGTATATGATACATGTTCTTTATAATTTCAAATTAGGTACTATGGGGAAATTGAGAGTGATGTGAGGGGGAGGGGGCATAATTAGAGCTTCCAACTTCACGAGGTTTCCCCTATTTAGTAGAGAATGAAATATTCTTGAAACCAAGAGGAGCTCTGCGTGACTACGCCTAATCATACCAACGATGTAGGTATGTCATCCCAAGGATTTACATTTTCATGTTTATATTTTTGTATAAGCCAATGAATGAAAACCATAATTTAATTTTTTGTCGTTTTTGAATAAAATATGATCAATCCCAATCTTTTGTCAAAGAAATGTTAGCCTATAGCTTACCTTTACCAATCACTAAGTCTAAATTGTCACCTATATTTGTATTATTCGTGTATGATATTAGTAATATATCCTCAAGTGATGACTAATGATTTAGTTAAGATTGCCTATCCTATTCATCATGCATGATTTTAGGATCTAGAGAAAATCTCTCTATGAGGTGGCATCACCCATTGTACTATAAATATGTACCATTGGTGTGAATACATTTAGAGTTGGCTAGTGATCCTTTTCTACCATGTTGTTCTTCTTGTCTATATTTTATCAATTGGTATCAGAGCTTCTATATTGTATCAATTGGTATCAAATCCATGGTGAAAAGATGATGAAACTATTAGAGCCTTCTATAGTTCTTAGGGCCTGGTAATTCCATGATAGTTTTTGTATGGAAAATCTGATTTCAGAACAATGGTGATTCAAATGGTGAAGAGGAGATTCTAAGGTTGAAACGATCTTCATGCAATGGATCTAATTTGTAGTAATAATTTAATATGCAACGATAATCCAATGACATTTGCAGCGATTTTGCAATGATGCCATCTTCAGTGATTTCGTGTTTGGATCTCAGCGATTTCAGTGCCTAAATGTGGTAGTTTTCCATAGGAAGTGAGGTGCAAAGAAACTTTGGTCTTAAGGGACCTGGAAGTCATCCCACAATAGTGATTCATGGGAGGCCATTAAAAATCCAATGACAAAGACAAAGGTCAAGATATGGTGCATGGTTTCAGCAACAACAAGTTAGAAGGATTAAAGAGGTAACAGTCTTCTTTTGGAATTTACTGCATATATATTTATTAAAGATGTATAAAAGATAGAGATATGTTTTCATTGAAGGTTAGTAGCCAGGAAACCCACCAGATCGTTGGAGAATCCAAGCAAATATAACTTCTCAAGAAATCTATAAAATCGACACATTCCACGAGTATTATTTTCAACAGAGGCCATGTGCAGATTCGAAGAAGCAGAGATCATTCCTTTATCACCCACCTATCTGAGTCATGGATATAAAGCAAGGAATACATAGATCTACTGTAGTGGCTGCTCAAATATCCAGTGATTTGAACCTCCATGAACGAGAGAATAATTTAATTTGCCTTCAACAATTACTGCATGCCATTTTTTGGCTTGGTCAAAAACAAATCGATAAGTTTCCCATCTAATTGATCTAATTGTGACCATGATCTACCTAACACAACATGTTCGCTTAGCTCGCTCCGTACGGACCTCCAACTCGGATTATCAAGATATTCATGATTGAGTTGGGAAGATTCATGCACCGAACGAGTGGATCTAAGATATCTGAGATAAATTTTAGCAGTTCTACATAGCTAAGAGATATGATTTCTCCATCAACAATACTTCTTCCAGATTGGCATTGATGTTTCGTAGTGTGACCAAATTACGGTGCTTGACACTTGATCCAATGTTCACTAGATCTAGTGCGACCCCTAATGTTTGTGTATGTCACATTGTCAACTTGCACCATTGAATTCTGATTTTGGCATGGATCTGAAGAGTCATAGTAATATTTGTCTAATGATGGGATTTGAGACATTGTTCATTTTCACAGTTCAGAAAATAATTTTGTGAGCATATCATGAACCCCCCTGCCATTTTTTTTATACGTAATCCATTTTCTGTGCCAGTCGTTTGCATTATATTTGCCGACGCTTCCAATACTTATTACATTCCCAGGCCCACAGACTAGATTGTTGATTTCAATATCTAAGTTTTGTGTAACAATAGAAATGCAATCGTCTCATGTTCTAATTGTATAATTCTGAATCACCACACATTGGGAGGTAGATATGTGAATTCCATCAGTATTTGGACTGTATCTTGGTGCAAAGATTTGCAACTTCTAAGGTCCGGATTCAAGGAATTTCATTCCTAGAAAAATGATGATCTTGAAGAAATTTATGGTTATTTTATATTTTACTTTTTTTTTCATATGTTAATTGTGATCCATTAATTAGATTTAGAGGCAAATATTATGGGAGGCTTGATTTCTCCATCATTTTGGCATTTCATATTTAATTTGTGCATAGTTTAAGGTGATTACTTGAAGCGATGCCAAGTATTTTCGCTCTAAAATCACAAGGAATCCGTCAAGATATCATTCCAAATGTAAAAAGAGAGAGAACTGATGAATACATTGTGCATTTGTAAAGGAAGCAACCTCTACTTATTGTTGGATGACAAATTTCATGAAGATAATTGAAGACTTTTGTTAAAGCTATTATAAAGGGGCATTTTTATGTTGTCATACGTGTGTAGGATGGCATAAAGGGGGCAATTATTTTTCCTTTGATGCACATGTTATAAGTGGGTTTTATCCACTAGTGCACATTTGAGGCATGTTTCCTTAAATTCAAAATTGATATCACAAGTTTGTAAAAGATTGCTAGTAGACATTGCATGGTAATCAATTATGAAGAAATTTGAAGAATGAGGAGAAAGGAAGCTTGGTTGAAAGCTTCATGTAACATTTGTATTAATAAAATCATATTTCATTTGGCTCTTGTGTCCTAGATCCGCCTAAAATTGAATAAGGGGATCTTAGGTACACCTTGCGTAGTGTGTTGTGGTGAAATTTTCATGGAGGCTTATATTGTTTACTGTCTAATTTTGACATAAACTTACAATTTTAGCATTTAACGCAACACACACAAGCTCAAGCACAATGCTACTCATGCACATGCATTCAAACAAAAGTAATGCAAATCAAGCATCTACAAAGAATACTAAAGCAATGAACAAATTAACATCATAATCAAAGGAGAACGAGACTCAAAAGCATCGACAACACATTCAAATTTGAAGAGTAATTCAACTTTGAAGTCAACATTTATTGTAACTTGCAAACAATGTTTGTTGTAAGATTACTTGATCAAGTTGATTTGTACTTGCAATAATGTATTTGTAAGTTTACTTGTCTTGTTGAGATCAAGTTGAGTTGAATTGAATTTGTAACTGGGTGCATTTTTGGTTGAACCCGACACCCACAACTTGCTTGTATCATTCTATTCGTGAGTCATTGTAATTTTGAGTCGAAATTGACAAGGTTGAGTAGTTTAACTCAAATCATTGTAATCAANACATTTATTGTAACTTGCAAACAATGTTTGTTGTAAGATTACTTGATCAAGTTGATTTGTACTTGCAATAATGTATTTGTAAGTTTACTTGTCTTGTTGAGATCAAGTTGAGTTGAATTGAATTTGTAACTGGGTGCATTTTTTGTTGAACCCGACACCCACAACTTGCTTGTATCATTCTATTCGTGAGTCATTGTAATTTTGAGTCGAAATTGACAAGGTTGAGTAGTTTAACTCAAATCATTGTAATCAAGTTTTTGGGTGCATTTTCGGTAGTATCCAACACCCTCAACTTCTTGGAAGAAAGCAAGAAAATTTCAAGCGAGCGTGAAACAAAATCAAGTGAGCGAGAATCAGGATCTACCTGCACAAGGAGACCTCTTTTAAGTGTTTTTGAAATGGCTTGAAATATCGAATTATTAGAGTTACTGAACACTCTAATAAACATTACTGAACAGAACACGGTGATATTGAACAAAGCAACTCTTCAATCAGTGATAACTTGTTTGCAAGTGACGCAAGCTAAAGTTAGACTTCTTCAATCTCTATCCCAACTATTGAATGATGAGTTGACTGATATCAAAAATAAACAACGAGTGAAGTGTTTTGAACTAGTTTTTGTTCAGAACAACCCTCTATACAATGATGAAGTTGATGATGATGATGTTTTTGATCAAAAATCAGTGAAGGAGAAACTCAGTAAGACAACTCCATATGCAGAGAAAGTTGAATCTATTCATGAACCCACATTTCAAGAGTTTTCTTTTGATTTCAGTGAAGAAAACCTTTCAATGTTGCAACAACATGCAGTAAATCCAATTCCACGGATTTCAAAGCAACAGGTTTGGAATACTCTTTCCAAGCCCATCATCAAACCTTGGTAAGAAATCATTTACAACAAGAATAGAACAGGACTTGGATATGACAAGGAAGTTACCTTTCATATTCCCGATTATTCTAGACCAATCAAGTTCCAAAGTGTTGGATTCCTTCAAGAAGATTCAACTTCACCTATTCAAGTTCGGCATCAGAATGATAAGTACCAACATTGTAATCAAGTTGGTCACAAGGAGAATCAATGTTTTGATCTCCATCCTTTCCAGCATTGTGGCAAGCATAACCATTCTTCAGACAGATGTTCAACACTGAAGAAACATGCAAGATTGAAGATTCACTATGAGTGGATCGATCCTTGGAAATGGTCATCAACAACCAAGCAATTATATAAGTCTTACTGAAGAATTAAATCTCAAGTAAAGACCAATATTGTAGCACATAACATTTTTGTACCTCACATAAGTGGTCCCCTTATGGTGTAGCTTTTGAGCATGGCCCTCACGGGATGAGATAACATGTGGTTTTTTTCTGCATGCCCACTTTGTGTTGTACTCAAATGGAACAAATATGGTACTCTCTTGAGCATAGAAGAAGGGAGTACAATGATGAAACTCTCATGCACCTTAAGGGGGGGAGTTCAAAATTCCAGTGACGATGGTTCATGAAACCACTTGTGGTCTCTCCTTTCAGCTGACAAAGGGGGGAATTGATGATGGAATTGAAGATGTTTGTCAGACAAAAAGTTTCGACAACAACAAACATCAAGTATGCCAGATTGGCATGAAATTTTCCAAATGGGCAACTGCAATCTGTAGATGACAGACTTTAGCAGAATTATGGTTCAATAAGTTTAAGTTGAAACATACAGATTTTTATTTTGAGAGCAATGATGTGAAAATTTGGTTCACATAGATGGTCATTCGACCTAGCAGAGGACAAGAGGATCTTTCTGCATTGCAGCTTGGCATTTGATTGAGTTGTTAGGAATTTTCAGGGATGTGTCAGACTAGAATTTGATTCACTTCTCTTGGTTCTCTCTCATCAGATTGGAGTTTACATTAAGTGAACAAATTGCATGCATCCTGGCTCACATGATCGCATAGTGAGATTTTCCAGAGATGGAAGACATTGGCAGTATTATGGTTCAATGACTTTCAATTGAATCATACACATTATACATTGGGATGTTTTTGGACACCTAAAAGTGTCTCAATTGGTAGTGGTTATCCCAAACCACATATTCAGAGAGCACTTTCATTGATACACTGATAGTAGAGTGGTGATACTACATGTTCACCAAATTAGCAGAAGACATTAGATTATTCTAGCTAAAATACTTGGAAAAATGATCAAATTGTCAAGCAATGAGGAAATGTTCAGATATTGCAGTTGTTCACTTCCATATCTCATCTCTCTTCGAGTTCATTTTAGATGAACCATTCAACATCCAGATTGGCAGATTTTCAGGCAGTTCTTCATTGAGGCTTAGCTCGGGAATTTCAGTATGAAGACTTTGAATTGATACCAATTTATGCTTTATTGTTGGTATTATTGATCGGACTTGTGATTGAGGGGGGGATTGTTAGCCTATGGCTTACTTTTACCAATCACTAATTCTAAATTGTCACCAATATTTGTATTATTCATTTAGGATATTAGTAATATATCCTCAAGTGATGACTAATGATTTAGTTAAGATTGCCTATTCTAGTCATCATGCATGATTTTAGGATCTAGAGAAAATCTCTATATGAGGTGGCATCACCCATTGTACTATAAATATGTACCATTGGTGTGAATACATTTAGAGTTGGCTAGTGAGCCTTTTCCGCCATGTTGTTCGTCTTGTCTATATTTTATCAATTGGTATCAGAGCTTCTATATTTTATCAATAAACATGATGTTCTTTTGGCATTAATTCGACAATATAAGCCATTGTTATGGTAATGGTCGTTGTGGATTCCAGGTTCTTAGGTTTCATTGAAAAATATAAAAAAAAGCACCATTTATGAGCATTTTCAATGCAAATCCGTCGAAATTGTAGATTTTAATTGCAAAGATCGGATTTAGAAATTTTGAAAACATCTCATACCAATGATGTAGGTATGTCATCCCAGGTATTTCATGTGATAAATAAATATCTTTCATATTTTCGTCTAAAATTGTTTGATATGCCTCTCCTTTCTGTGGGATTTCCGTCCAAATTTGAAACAATATCTACATCAAAAATTATTGGTTTTTCTTTGCGTTGAAACAGTATGACTCTCCTTTTTTCTATATTCAACTACACTTCTTTTTACTTGAATTTCCAGTTTTGAATTTGTGTTATTTAAATCTTTTATTCAAATTTTACAAGGAAATTGTACTAGGACTAGACACGGGCAATAGTGACCTGTGAATGGGGTCAGCATTGAAATTTTTTCAAACTATTTCTATATGCATTAAAGTTTGACATGGATAGACTATTCGCATGCCTTAACGATATGGGAGGGTTTCTGGACTCAAATTTGACTCACACACTCACTTTCTTCCATCATCAATTCATCATGTAAACCATAAACCCTAATTTAGTGGAGTCATTGATTTTTCGGGTTTTAGTGTTCCTAGTGAATGGATGTGTTGTTGTTGACATGGAATGGGACAACACATGCACCTTCTTAATTTTCTTCCTTCACTTGATGTGGACCTGGTCATTCCTAGCCTTGAATTGAAATTTACCCCTAGTCTTAGTCATCACCCTTCATGACACTTGTCACCAAATGATTAGATCACAAGGTTGGAGAAATATGGCCATTGGGATGAGGCTTTATAACCCTACAGTAACAAGAGACATTAATTGAACTTTGACTAGATTGAAAGGTGAGTGCAATTGAAAATACTAACAACCCAAAACTAAAAGGGATCAATACACAGACTATTAATGAGAGGTGATCTGGTGGTGTGTAGGAAGAGGCCTAGCACCTTCAAAATTATCATTCTCCTCCAACTATCCACATCTATGTATAATTATAAATCCTCATCCCTCCTTGATTCCAATGACCGCATTATTCTAGCGTAGCCATGCTTGAAGTGGAAGTTTACACATTTCAAATTATGGGATCATACATAAGATAATGTATCACCTTTAGTGGATCATACATATATATATGGGAAAAATCCAACTATAAGAAGATGCTTCATTTGTTAACTCAATATGTAATCAGTTACATATGCTTCATTTTTTAACTCAAATCTTCCCTTCTTCTTAATCTTAGGCTCTACTTTCCATTATCAAACTACAAATAAATCCATTTATAATCTATAGAGGATAGAACCACACTCCCCTCATAATTTATAAGCTACCTTGCATAGGTCTCAATTTTACAAGGAGTCTTTGAGGAAAATCAAGCTCAAACAGATTGGGCTAAGATTCAATCCTCCTCTCCCACTACATCCCACACCTATAGGAAATTTGGATGAGGAAAAGGAGAAGGAAGATTTGAAAGAAAATAGACAAAAATGTAGGGTTATACCATGTCAAAGGTGTCATTACTCATTTTGTGTCCTATGACCTTAGGGATGCTTGCAACAAGCAAAATAATGGGACAAAAAAGAGGCAGGGTAAATGACATAATGCACATGAATCATTTTTTATTCTATAATATATATCTCTTTGCACCCCCATCCTCTGTCTCTTAGGCACAAAATTAGAAATTTGGGTAGGAAAACCAACATTTTGTGGTTGCTTGTCATTTATTTCAAACTCCTTATAACCCTTAACTCATAGTTATTACAATCCTTAAAACTGAACACTCTAACATATAACAACATATTTTTAATCCTTATAACCCCTTAAACTTTACCCTATTACCCTTCATCAATAACCCAACTAAACTTGTAATCCCAATGGCACATAAACCCTATCTTGAAACTCCTAAGAATGTATCAACCCTAATTCCTGTGACCCTTAGTTACCCCTCTGACTCCTAACCACAATCCTTTGTAACTCATAACCCATTTAACCATTAACACCAAAAATAATGATATAACACCTATCCATTAACCTTTATAATCTTAAACAACTAACACCAATAAACATTATTATTCTAACCTCTAACCTTTATAATTCTAACACCTAAACTTTGTAATTCTAACACCTAAACTCTAACATGACATACATTTCCTAACCCTTACTTTGAATAACACTTATAACTCTTAATTGTTATAACCCCTGTGAATTTTCACCCTATAATAACCATTATCCAGAATGAGTACCCCTAACCATATGACTCATATAACTTTAAACCTTTAAGGAATTGTAAATGACATAATTAACCTAGAAAACATATGAACTTATAAAAATAACCCTTAGAACCTCTATCAAATATATCTCGTAACTCCTAAGAATGTATCAACCCTAAATTCATATGACCCTTAGTTACCCCCTATGACTCCTAACCACAATCCTTTGTAACTCATAACCCATTTAACCATTAACACCAAAAATAATGATATAACACCTATCCTTTAACCTTTATAATCTTAGACAACTAACACYAATAAACATTATTATTCTAACCTCTAAACTTTATAATTGTAACACCTAAACTTTATAATTCTAACACCTAAACACTAACATGACATACATATCCTAACCCTTACTTTGAATAACACCTATAACTCCTAATTGTTATAACCCCTGTGAATTTTCAACCTATAACAACCATTATCCACAATGAGTACCCCTAATCATATGACTCATATAACCCATATTATTGCAATCTTGTAGTCCATATAATCCCAAAAAACTAACCCCTTAAACCCCCAATTTCTAACATATATCAGTGCCTAATTCTTACAACTCTTAACCCCTAACCCTTATCAACACCAATACATATAACCCTTAACCTAAATATATTATAACCCTTAAACCCAAATCCTATAACACACAACACCAAATGAAGAACCCTTATATCCTCCTTAAACCTAACCCTAATGCTAATCCCTTAACCCCTACTAATCCCTAGGATTCAAAGGATGTTGGTTTGAATGCTTCTATGGGTGTTAAAATAAATACTTGAGATTCTCCATTTTTTATATGACCCATCCACCCCCTAATGCTAGGAGAAAGGTGTCCATAATGTTTTTGAAAGCTTTGGATTCCTTATAGATGTGGGAGGGGATCGTTATCCATTTTCCATTTTAGGTCATATGCATGAATCACTTCTCACCAACTCTTGGGATCTTATATTGTTCTTCAAGTTCTCAATCTATATAATGACTTAAGAAGTGGGTGATGGTATATTATATAGACTATGAATTGATTAATGGATATTTAATTGTCATTAATTTGAAAAAGTGTTCATATCTTTCCATAAATTTCAAAAGAAACCATATCTTTCCCAAAATTTTGAAAAAGTAATTGAATGGTGTGGAAATAAAAACAATTTTTGAGTGCATTTACTATTGGATTACCATCATTACTAGAAGGAACAATGTCATTAACTAAACCCAAATGATGGCATAATGTCACTTTCCAAACTGTCAAATTAAGCCCTTTTACTTACCCCTTATCCCCTATTTCCATCATTTCAACTTTTATGACTTGATGTGATTATTAAATGCATACGATTATCATTAACGATGACCCACAACTATGGACATGACCTTTTAGGTTTCATGGATTCCACCATAGCTCTATAGTGTGATTATGCAACTCAAAGAGATTATCTTGACATGACTTGACTATTTTGAATGAGAATTCCCCTATCCCCCTGACTACAAAGTTGGAGCTTAATTCCCATGAATATTGAAAGAAACTTACAAATTCAAACGGTTTATTCTCGACTCAATTAACTCAATACTTCCTTAACAACAATGTTAAGTTTTATTAAATTAATACAACTATATTGACTATCCCTTTCATAGAATCTAGCCTTACTGAATTAACTGTCAAAGAATAAACAATAATAATTTGTAGGTCATTTTCAAGAGATTCCCAACTTAGTTTTGAGAAGGAGTGAAAGGTTTCATGTGAGCACCATTCACCATCCCTTCTTAATTGTTCTATCAACATGAGCCAACTTCACTGCTATCGAATTTCAGATGGTTATGAATAAGAAATGTCCTAGCCAATGCATTTACAACTTACTGGGTTGATTGAGGTACCTACTATTGTATAGCAATACAAAGTCACTTTTCCTCAATATCCTCCAATAATATTGTTTTATTCTTTCTTTTTTCTTTATAACATTTAATAGTTGCTTGTTTTTCCCTTTTGAGGTTATATTGGAACTGAATAGGGGGGATTTTGGGAGAGAAGGACTAAATGGTTGTCAACTTCCCTTTATGATATCTATAAAGGATTCATATTCCAACCAATATGGGTTTACGTTGAAAGGGTTGGGGGGATTTTCCTAGAGGGATTTAGTTCCAAGATGATAAGGTTATGGGATGAGTCACCACTAGAAGAGACCATTGCTTGAACTGAATATTTTCATCCAAAAAGGATTTAGAGGTCACTAAACAATCTGGGATATTGGCCATCTAAGCCTCCCATGTTCTTATATTCCTCCAAATAAAAGCGATTTTTACGAGTTGTATATTGTGCAGCCTAGCTCACTCAATTTTGGAAATTCGAATAAGTCTATGAGGGGATCCATTTGAGTTGTTGGGCCCTAAATTTCATAAGATCCTAGAGTAAAATGTATGTCTCCTCATAGCAACACTAAACTGAAGTGGAACCAATATTTTTCTAGGGAATTTTCCTAAAAGCTCTGTCTATATACATAAGGGTCATAGATGTCGATGCAATTGAACTCCTTAGCTAGATATCTAGAGAATAAAGAGGTCACTGTAAGGACTAAGGGGAAGGCACATGATTTTGTGAGTTCTAATTAGATTAACGCTATTAAAGTTATATAATAATTATATTAATTATATATATATTATAAAATTAATATAACAAAACAAAAAAATAATATATATATATATATAACAAAACCAAAACTTAACATAATATTTCCCCCCTGCCCGCGTCTGCGCCATCGATCATAGCTTCACCTAGCTATTGGAGGAGGTAGACCATTTCCCAAACCCTATGAAAGTGCATAGATTCTACTTGGAGGAGCTGATAGAGCACCACCCAAACCTGCAACACAGATTAAGGATTATTTCTGAGCCTGAGGCTTTGATCGATCGCTAGTTACGAAGCTATTCGAGGTCCACTAGTCTCGTCGTGCCCACATCATCTATCATAGCTTCTAGTTGTTAGAGGAGGTATACCATTGCCCAAACCCAATCATAGATTCTAGTTGGAGGAGGTATACCATTTCCCAAACCATGTGACAGTTCATAGCTTCTACTCGGAGGAGATAGAGCACTGCCCAAACCCTGTGACAAAAACAAAGAAAGAGAACCTACGAACAAGGGGACAGAGGAGTGTTTATAGAGGAGTTCAGCTATCCCTATCATGACAGAGGAGTGTTGATAGAGGAGGCCAGCCATCCCTAGCATCGATAGAGCATGCCATCAATGTCATCAAATCGGGTAATTTTTCCCATTCTAGGCCAGCAATGTAAGAATCATTTTAACAACAAGAATATAGTGTTTGAAACTTCAAAAGTTGTCTGGTTCCTTTCACACATTGGTTGGCTTATTTTGTAAATGGTCTTTCCTTCTTAACAGTGACATATTCAATCGATTGTTTAGGAATAATTGTATGGTTTTTGACCGTTAAATCATCAGGCCATAAATACTTGAGTAGATGTGTAAATATCCTATGCAATTTTACAAAAAATAAGGCATGCATCATTCCAGAACCACTCGAAATCAAAGGGATAGGAATTTGAAACTTTGGTTGTTTTCCTCATGTGAGAATTGAAATCCTGAGAAACAAAATTTTGATCCTGATGTTGTTGCTCATACGACACATAAAGGGAAGATGCCATACCACCGTTATTTTGGAAAAATGCATATCATTGGCTATTGTAGAAGCACCATATTCAAGAGCTTCAAACAGTTTCTCCTTCCAAACCTCCGCTTTACATAAAGTCTCTTCTAAAAATCACAATATATAGCATCATTAAAATGCAGTAGGTTAAGGCTTTAATATTTAGTAATAATGAAAATATTTTTTATCCGCTAAAGGAAATGAAAAATCTATAGACACCTGAAATTCCAAAATACAATTAAAAAGGTGGGGGATAACCTTGATTAATTACCCTTGGACATAATTCATTCAATGATTTGGAAAAGTATTTTCCTTAAAGAACTCGAACCCTGTAGATCGGAAATAACCTAAACACTACCATGATCATTTATATCTTAACAAATTATGTTTTTCATTGAATCTAAGCACTAAAATCCTCAACATGTATTACAAGATATCCTCTACAGAGTTGTTGATTCTATTGAAATGTTTAACAAGATGTCTTTGAAAAAGCCCTAGTTTTCTAACTATGACCTAAAAAAAGGAAAAGTGCCTCTAGTTCTCCCATAAATCTAAAAGCATAGTGCAAAGAGATTTCCGCTCTTCTAAAACTAACTATTTAATAGAATTTTTCCCAACTCACTGCCTAGAATAGTTTTCCCATATATATAATATGGCCATGTATATAAAAATAAGGCTACCTAGAAATAAGGGCCTGGCTAAAATTGGAACACCTCTAGATCATGTGCTTTTGTCCAAAATTAAAAAATGTGCTAACACTCGAAAAACACTATTTTCTAAATATAACAAAAGCAGTCCCTTTATAAGTTGGAGCTTGGAATTGCGCCTAAACTTCAAGATAAACTGTAGTCTATAATTGTGGAAAAGGAAACTAAAAATGGAAGGAAATTTTTAATTAAAGAAAGCTAAATCTGGGTTTTCTAAGGCTAGAGCATGAATTCAAGCATGCATCCTCCACATTTACATAATTGTTGTGCACCTTCCAAGACACACTGGTGTTGCACCATCATCCCAACACCATTTCTCGTGTGCATAGGAACTAATGTAAGGAATTGATTGGTTCCATGGTTTTGTTTCTAACCCTTTAAAACTGCAAATCGAGAATTGCTTAGTTCCACGGTGCCTTGCATTTCATGGTTCCATGATGCCTTGGTTTGTATACTAGAGACTGCAATAATTTTCAGAATTTTGGTTCCATATTTCCTCGGTTCCATGGTGCTTGGCTACATTCCACTGCTACTTCAATTTCGGTTCCATGGTGCCTAGCTACACTGCAATGGTACCAAAATTTTGAGAATTTATTGCATTGTTTTGAATTGCTTGGAAATGCAAAATGAGACACACTAATTTTAAATTCAAGCTACCTAGATCTCTCATAGCCAACCCTCTACCCTATGTTGGACCACCACTTCTACACATTTTACTATATCACTCCCAAACCAATTGGAAATTATTAATAGATAGGGTTACTGCCTCTCGGGCTTATCTTGGTTTTGGTGGAAAAAGACCTTTTTATTTTGTATCTATGGTAAAGAAAGTGTGAAATACATGCCAAACTGAAATTTACATGTCATCAGAACCACATTTACATATCATTAGAGAATGCACCAGCAAAAAGTTGGCCAATGATCTCGATGCCTGTTATAGATGTCTTTACAATATGAACGTCATCTTTCAACTTATCCTGAAATGCATGCAAAACAATGCATGCAAAACAATCAAGAAACAATGTCTCAAATTCCTATATATTTATCTTTCAAAACCTATATTTAACAAGTAGGTGAACATAATCTTCATAAATATGAACATTAAATTCCCCGGGGCTAGATAATTTATTTTGTGTTGAAATATACTAAAATACAACAATATCAATTAATTCCTTACACCTATACATTATTAGGATTTCTCAAAACAAAACTTGTAAAAGTTATTTGATATTCCAAAGGCCACCAATAAATATGCAGTTGTAAGTTTTGAAAATACATTAACCTCAATGGAATTTTCAAACTGAGATAATGCACCATCCCAAACTCAGGACTTCATTACTCTTGGAAAGACAAATATGTGGTTGTGAACCCTAAGGAAATATGAGGCAAATTACCTTACAAGATTCTATTAGATATTCAAGTATTTTCCCACACTTACATGCATTCATACACAAAAGTGAATTCACAAAACAAAAGTCCACAGTGTGAGCTGGAAAATCTACAAGCTCCTTCATCCTTTTTCTGCCCCCAAAAAACACATACACATACATATAACCTTTTTTCAACTCTCAAAGGCTTTTTGTTATTCTATAATCTCCTCCCACAAGGAAGAAATATTCTTTAGGGATCTTACAGGATCATTTCTCCATGATCTACTTACATGCCAAAAAATTATCGTATCAATATCAACAACAAGGTTGTTGGCATGAACAAAAAAATGATCTTTAATCCATCTCCCAGGGTCTAGTAGAAATTTGTCTCCCAGGGTCTAGCGAAGATTTACCTCCATAAGCCTCATTTTTTTCCACTTTGTCAATCCTTTATTCCAACAAATTGACTCTTTGTGAATCACTTAGAACCTTTGATTGAAGCATAATTCGATTCCAAGTTACTTACATGATTATAAATTAGAGTCTTTTACCTAATTATTTGTGTTGAACATCCCTCATTTCTTTAGAAAAACTTTGAATTGCGATGGATTGTCTTGCTTGACTTTCTTTGCCTACTAAGCTCCTAAATTGATTTTGGTATAATTATGGTGGGGGTTCTTGAGAAGGAGAACAATCACAATTACAAGAAGGAACATAACAATGATTGAATATTTTCTAAGGTCTAAAGGGAAGCCACCACATGTATGTTTTTGTGACTGATATAGGATTGTTTAAAGGTTTGTTCATTGTCACTAACAATTCTGATTTCTTCCAGAAAAGCAGCAACAATAACAAAACATATGAAGAATACTTGACGAACTTCGTGTTCCAAATTCATATAAAAATTACACACCAAAATTGGCATGGATATTGGGCATGAAACTCTCTCCTCCTCCAACAATTTCTCGTCAGATTCCAAAATATAGATCATTTAGACTACATCCTTTCAAAATGGACATGTCATTTAATTACTTATGTGACTCCTATGTGTGTGGTTTTTGGGTTCATTTTTCGCTACATTTGATTAAGATTTAATCCATTTATCATTAAATAACATACACCACCTTCTAAGGTTGATGAAAACATTCATGTAATTACGAGTTTCTGGGAAAGGAAAGAATAGAGCCAACTCACCCTTCCTTGTCTTCTGGAAACCCCAATTTTTTTCCCACATGAGTTATGTCATTGAATCTTCGGTTTTGTTGGTCGAGCGCACATCTTGCAAAATAGTGTTGCCCCACCTTTGCGTGCACTCTTTCTTTTCTTCACATTTCCTCATGTGGTTGCCCATATTGCCAACTCGCTTTGCTTAGCCTTTCGCCCCCCCCCCCCTATTAACCAAATNCCCCCTATTAACCAAATCCTCCTTCCTTGCATTTGGAATCCCTTCGTTGATGTGGGCTCTCCGTCTTGCCATGCCTTCGAGCACCTATCTTTTCAACTCACCTTGGTGTGCCGTAGAGAAACCCCATGTTTGTGTTGGTTTTGGGAAACTCCAAGTTTCTTCCCAGATGTGAGTTGTGTCACTGGCTCCTTGGTTTTATTGGTTGAGCGCTCCTCTTGCTTACTTGGCTTGCCTTTGGGTGCCCCTCTTGCCAACTTGCCTTGCATTGCCTCTGGAAACCCCAAGTTTGCCTTGCATTTGGGAAACCCTAGTGTGTTTTCCCACTGTACCCGTGTTGCTGGCTCTTTCGGTTTTGTTGGTTGGGCACTCCTCTTGCCAACACGGCTTGCCTTTGGGTGCTCCTCTTGCCAACTTTATGCAACTTTATGCAACATGAAACTTTATGCAACTTATGCAACAATGCAACTTATGCAACTATATGCAATTTTATGTAACTTATGCAACTATGCAATTTATGCAACAATGCAAATTACGCAACTTATGCAACCATGCAAATTTATGCAACATGCAACTATGCAACTTTATGCAACTATGCAACTGTATGCAATTATGCAACTTTATGCAACTATGCAACTTATGCAACTTTGTGCAACTTTATGCAACATGCAACTTATGCAAATTTATGGAACTTATGCAACTTTATGAAACTTTATGCAACATGCAACTTTATGCAACATGCAAATTATGCAACTATGCAACTTATGCAACTATGCAACTATATGAAACTATGCAACTTATGCAGCTATATGAAACTATATGCAACTTATGCAACCATATGAAAATATGCAACTTATGCAGATATATGCAACTTTATGCAACAATGCAACTTATGCAACTATATGCAACTATATGCAACTATGCAACTATATGCAATTGTGCAACTATATGCAATTATATGCAACTTATGCAACTATGCAACTATATGAAACTATAAAAGACAAGACTCACACCCCAAATAATACTAAGATAAAAATAATGGGATGCCAAGTATGATATGAATCAAGTAAAAAAGGACCCTAGTAAGTTTGTTACATACAATAGAATCAAGTATATTCTCCAAGCAAAACATGGGTTCCCTAAATATTTGCTCGCTAACTTATCTTCTCATTTTTTCGAATGTTGGTACCACAAACTTATATTCGCACGACAACGTATCTTCTTGTTTTAATGAGTGTAGGTACCACCAAATAGGTATCTTTCATATCTATCTTCCTCGAGTGATGATCAAGATATACTAGGAGAGGTTGAAAGTGAAACGTGTTGTCTAGATTTATCGGTTCTAGATCAACTAGATCCGAAAAGGTAAGGAAAATATTTTGTATACGCATGCAATTTTTTATTTCCAATGGAGGGTCATGTAATTATGATGCTGAGAGAATAGGTGACATTGAGTTTCCCTTGATGTATAGATATCTAGTACAACGATGGGCACCTAAGGAGCTACCTGAAGTGAACAGAGATTTCTTCATCAGTGGGAGGATGGCATAAAGGTCAGCTATGGCACTGTAACTAAATTGATGGAGTATGTTGGACCATTATACAAATACAATCATTGGTTTATGTTGGTCCAATATACGCGAAGTATGTGAAGATATGGAGTTGCCGCAAATTATATACAACTAGTAGATAACAATCAAAATAAAGGGGCAACTATGTATATTGATGGAAGGCCAAAAGCTACTGCAAACATTGTGGGCTTTATAAATAGTACACGACCAGTGGCAACAACTAAGAAACTGAGTTGCATATTTGAGGGACGCGAAGGAAATCGTATATTTGTATGTGCAACAAAAACAATAGTTCCAGGTGAAGAGTTGTTGATTGATTACAACTTCAATCGAATAGATGGAGGCGATGTGGATATGGGGGTAAATATCTTACATACCATTCAATTCAACCTTTGATCAATCATTGTTATAATTTATTGCTACAATATTTCAATTTTTTACTGCATATATTTCATTTTTCATTATTTATTTTCTGATATTACTGCAATATTTCATTTTCTTAATGTTACAATAACTTTCATAAATCTTGTTGATTAATTTATTCTGTCAACATCTATCCATGGTGACCGTGAGAAATCACATGCTACATCTGTCTAGGGTGACCGTGGAAATTCACCCGTTGTGCCTCAGCAGGTAAATGTTAAATATAGTAACAACTTATGACTACAACAACTAAATTTCTGAAATTTCATTATTTATTTTCTGATATTACTGCAATATTTCATTTTGTTAATGTTACAGGTGAATTTCATAACTTTTATTGATTGATTTATTGTGTCAACTTCTATCCAGGATGATCATGAGAAATCACATGCTACATCTGTCCAGGGTGACTATGGAAATGCACCCGTTGTGCCTCAGCATGTAAATGTTAAATATAGTAACAACTTATGACTACAACAACTAAATTTCTGAAATTTCATTATTTATTTTTTTATATGACTGCAATTTTTCATTTTTTCAATGTTACAGGTGAATTTCATAACTTTTGATGATTGATTTATTGTGTCAACTTCTGTCCAGGGTGACCGTGGAAAATCACTCACTACATTTGTCCAGGGTGACCGTGGAAATGCACCCGCTATGCCTCGATAGGTAAACGTTAAATATAGTAACAACTTATTACTATAACAACTAACTTTATGAAATTTCATTATTTTTTTCTGATTTTACTACAATATTTCATTTTTTTTAAGTTACAGGTGAATTTCATAACTTTTGAATTGATTTATTGTGTCAACTTCTGTCCAGGGTGACCGTGGAAAATCACTCGCTACATCTGTCCAGGGTGACCGTGGAAATGCACCCGCTGTGCCTCGGTAGGTAAATGTTAAATATAGTAACAACTTATGACTACAACAACAAAATTTCTGAAATTTCATTATTTTTTTATGATATTACTGCAATATTTCATTTTTTTAATGTTACAGGTGAATTTCATAACTTTTGTTGATTGGTTTATTGTGTGAAATTCTATCTAGGGTGAACGTGGAAAATCACCCACTACATCTGTTCAGGGTGACCGTGGAAAGGCACCCGCGGTGCCTCAGAAGGTAAATGTTAAATACAGTAATAACTTATGACTACAATAACTAAATTTCTCAAATGTTAAAGTTCATCTCATTAATTTTATTCATCAATCTATTGTGGCATGGTCAACGTGGGAAGGCACCCAATTAGGATCTTGATGAGGACGAAATATTTTATTCCACTGACCCAATAGCAATTGTCGTGAAGGCCTTGAAGAAGGAAAACATAGAATATCTATGTTTGTTTCGCAAAAGACCCCTGACACAGGAGGACAGGGCCAGAATTGCAGAGCTACAAAATTTAATAACTAATTTTGGGGTAAGTTGCATCTTCACATATTTTTATTAGCTATGACAATTTCATATCCGTTTTTTTGTTTTATATTTTCTATATGATTTGATAAAGTAAAGTTTTCCATTTGTAGGAGTTTTTAAACCCCATGGCCCAGCCAAAACCTGTCGATCCTATAACTGCTATAGGTAGCAGTGATGGTCCAATGCAACAAAAAAGTCGACATACCAAAGAACAAGTGAGGCTTTTTGACACTCATGAGGTTCCCCTCGAATCCATTGATGAGCACAATGATGTTGACCGGAATGACACGCCTGAGCATGATGAGATGGAGCCTGGGACTCCACATGACTCCGGAGAGGAACGTACTATAGATGGAGAGGAAGTTATTTTGCATGGAGCAGAACGAATCAAAAGCACAGGATCAGTAGATCTCACCTTTCTGGTGGATGACGCATGTATTCTGATCAAGATTCAGAACATTGCAGGTATTTGTTAATTAATTGATTCATTTTTACCATGAAATTGAAATGGACATTTGTTGATATTATTATAAATTAATGGATAACATGTTTCTGTAGGAAACAATGTTTTCTATAGAAACTTGAAAGACAAAGCCTTGGATTTGTTTGGCCCCACCATTCGCACACGGTGGAATGGACAAGATAGCAAAAAGAAAGATGAATTGATAGACCACATGGTAAACTTGTTCGGCAATACGTTCAACAAGAAAGTGGTTACAAAGTTAACTGACAAGAATTTAAAATATACCATGGCCCAATATAGGGAGAAATTGCAATTAGACCTCAAGCATGAGCACCCTCCCATGGTTCCGTAGAAAGAGTGGAAGGCCCTGATAGAGGATGCAAAGGAGAACTTGTTTAAAAAACAAGGAAGACATCCACGAGTTGGTCAAGCAAGGTACAACACATGTCATATTATTAGTGAAATATTCTCATTTATGTTTTTCTTTCTTGTTTTAAGTAACAATTCCGATATCTAATTTTTTTCAAAAATTCCATATATAAGCTACATGACACCTCCAAACAAACCAAGGCTAGAATGGAAAAGCATGGGCAACATAAACTAGGCCAGGGTGGCTATGGAAAACTAAAAGCCTAAATCATAAGAATTAAATGATTAACTATGGTTAATATTTATTTAACAGTAGCGAACAAATATTTGTTTTTGTTATTGGTAATTTTAATGGTGTTATACATTCCAATTAAATATGTTCGACATTGTTTCCACCGAGGAGGACCTAAAGCTTGGTTACAAGCACGGTTTTAAAAGTGTGATTGAATATAGGAAAATCTTGGGGCAGACTCCAATCTCCCCAGCCATGCAAGTAAATAAAATGAATAAGGAAACTGCAGTAGAATGCTTGTAAAGTCTATTCATATTTTATTATATCACCCTTAACTAAGTATTTATGTTTGTTTTGAAGCAACGGTGCCACCGCAGCAGTGAATCTAGCGGTATTCACTAGACATCGTGTCCTATAAGGGTGCACATGTCCAATGATAGTGGGGAGCAGAGTACCCATTCCGGTATGTATGCTTCAGAATTAGAAATATTTACTGTGATTGTAGATATTTATTTCCTGAATTATACTTATATATTATCTTCTCAAAATTGAAGAGCATGTAGCTTAGGAGGGTGAACTGAAAGAGGAACCAAGTGGACAAGAAATTAATGCACCAACTGTCACAGTTACACATACAGGTAAAGAGCAATAGTGTAATGTTAACCAAAATAATGAATTAGTTATTTCAACATATCGATCTGATCATTTTTGTTGTTGCAGTTCACGACCCTGCACAGATTGCTCGACGCCCTTATCAGTGATGTACCAGAAGTATGGTACATGAGCGCATGGAAACACAAACAATAGAAGGATAGGGTGCAAGAAATACAATGTCAAAGGATGATTATGATACCCCAATTGTCAATTTTATGAATGTAAAATTACATAAATCAAAGAAAAATTAGATGTATAAATTCATGACTTGTATTTGGATGTTTATCGATGTTTCTAGTATGAAACATTGTTTATATGAATTACAACATTATGCTTCATTGTTTATATGTTCATATGTTTTGATGACTATCCTAGTTATGCATGAATGTCTATATGTTTTCTATATAAACAAAATCATTTGTTGGGTATGGGGAATTGAGAGCGATGTGAGTGGGGGGAGGGGCCGTATGAGATTCCACCTTCACGTGGTTGGCCCTGTTCAGTAGATAATAACCTATTCTCAAAACAAAGAGAATATCATTAAGGTATGCGACCACTTAAGTTTTTTCTAGAGTATTTTGCATAACTAAATGCATGTTTATTTGCTTATATATTATTTACTCATATAAAGAATTTGTCTTTTATGATTCATGCAGGTCTTGGTGATAGAAATGCATCTCATGGACAACTCTTATCAAGTTGTATGGGGTAATGGATATGGCGAAAGGACAATGATAAGTTAATGGTTTTGATGTGTTTTTTAAAGTAGGATTTATACTAGTTAAAGTTCACAATCCTCTAGAAAGGATAGAATTGCATTTTTGGTAGACAACCATCAATTTTTTTAATAAAGTATGAATCATAGACTGTGGGAAAAACATTTTTTTGTATTCTTACATTGACCAATACAACTATAACATATTTTTAGTACAAAATCTTAACCACACACACACACACACACATATATGAACCCTAAGTAAACAAATGAGAGAAGAGAAAGGGAGAATATGTACTGATAGGAGTGAATGAAGATAATAATATGAATAATGGAGTGGAGAGTGCACTCTATCCTAGTTGAATGATACTTGTATCCAACATGTCTCATTGCAATGTGTGTTGTGATAGTTGTGTCTTCTCACTATAATGTATGTTTCTATGTCCATCATGGGATTCCTAGAGCACCACCTATCATTCATGATCCAACACATAGTAGTCAAGAATCCCATCCATTCCTATGTGTGCAAGTAACATATGATTAACTAATAATTTGTATCCTTAATTATGAGCTATCAATCTTTACTATCACCATATTCTTCTAGTGCATGTAGATTTATATTTGAAGTTGAAAATATTACTGAAGAATTCAAGAACTACTTCCATGCAAAATATATCTACATTCAACACTTTATGAGCTATCCCAACATTGTTCTCATTGTGGATTTTCGAGAGGTTATTAGGTCCCACATTTTATTTACCTAGTTTAACCACCACTTCAAAATCAAACTCCTAAAATAGTAGCAAACATCAATAGAATTAACCTTCCAACATTGTATTGTTAACCAAATACTTAACCACTAAATTATCAATGAACAGCTTGAAGGACTGGTCCAGAAAATAATACTTGAAATTTTGTAGCATATACGCTATCACCAGGCCTTTTAATTTCATGGTTGTGTAATTACAATTTTTTTCTAGAAAATTACCTTGGGTGGTGTATCATGTGTTCCCCTAGCTATGCCAACATGTTCCCAATGCAATGGTAGTAGAATCACATGGAAAATGTTTTACCAATTAAGAAAAACAAGATTTGGAGCCATAACCATCCACCGTTTTAACTTGGAAAAACCCTTTTCACATTCTACAATCCATACAAATGGGACACCTTTTCATAGTAGTTCCTCCTTCTACATTATTAGTTGAGCATGCCCCATGATAAATATATGGTAATACCCTGCATGACCATAACACTAGGACATTCTCTAGTGCATACATATTCTAAAATTACTATGATTTTCATTATTTTGACTAAACATCCTTCCTTGTAGATAATATGATCCAAGAGAATGTTGAATGGGGTGTAGAAAATGAAATTCTTAATATTTAGGTACAACTAGATCAATCAATGTCTTTCCATCACCAACATTAGTTTAGCCATGTGACCCTTTAGCAAGATATACATTGCCAATAATGAAAATATAGCTCAAGGAAATTATGGATATACTCATTGAACATAACAAACATGGTTCTAGAGAACATAATTGGTGCATTACTTGGGCCAAAGGGCATGAGATTGTATGCATACAATCACCATTCCATAGAAACAATGGTGTTCATCTTATCCTCCTTGATGATTCGTATTTTATGATAGCCAAATAATCCTACTATGAAGGTGTAAGGTTCATTCCTTTCCACTTTCTTGGTAATATCGTGACTAAAACATGTATGAAAGGGATCATGTATGTAGGCCTGACTCAATCTAAAAAATTCCACAGAAAAATTGATTCCACCTTTTTCACACCCTAGATGACTATTAGACTAATCGAATATTATTGTTCCACTAAAAATATATAACCAATAGTTAGCATATCACATATCTCTTGTTTATCATATTCCTTATAATGTGAATGAATCCTATATAGTCACTTCTTAGTAGATCAGGTGTCAGGCTTCAATTCTATATTCATCTCCCAATGTTCTCCTCTCACTCGTTTCATCTCAAAGATGCTACATGGGAATAGGTGAGTGTACTCTCAAATAAAATATACAATGTCTGCAATGATGTTTTCATACAAATATTCCCCAATAATAGACAACTTAGAAACATCCTCCATACTAAAATCGACTATTTGTCTTCAATATCCCATGATAGTGAACCAGATAGTTGGTATTCTTGGCTTATGTGACTACATGGTGCACCTCTATTTATTCAAACCATGGAGAATGAAATTATTTTGTGACATCATCCTTTACATAATCAACAAACATTATGGTAGTCCCATTAGTGGGAAACATTGAATGTGTTTTATATCCCCACTAATCAACATATCTTCCTCACAAAGTTGAAAAGTGTCATAGAACTTAAATTGTAGTTATGGTCGGTAGGTCATCTATCATTTCATTTTTCTTCTATAGGTACCAATTCTTCAACAATGACTCTAAGGTGGGCACACATTTATGCACCCACTACTAAATAGAAGTTCCCTATGTATACTAGTGAGTTTCACAATGATCCACATGCTCCACTAGATAAGAAGTACCATTAAATTGTATGGACTATTTGGAAAAGATTGATTCCAAGGTTTCATGGGTCAACATAAACCTTATGTCTAGTAGGTTCCTAGTCCTACTATATCTTCTCGTGAGTCCAAATTTCATAATGAAATTCCCACAATCATTCACAAATATATACTAAAGTGATATCCAATGTTTATACCCTCTATTCAAACATGATGTGTTAAGTTATGTTTTCCATATAAAACTTTGTGGCATTAGTATATGTCAATGAACTCAAAGTAAGCATAAACATTCACACAATCGAGATAAAATTCCATCTATGCCAATTTGACAATGGGGAAAATGTGTGATCGGTTCACCAACTACCACTAGATCGACAAGTGGATCCAATTTGGTCATCCCATGAGTTCCCATGATTATTTCAGTAGGATGTTAACATCCAACCCGAAGTACTTGAGAATAACTTCTCACACTTCATATCATTGAATCAATGCATTTAAGATAAATTATTTTCCATACCTTGTTCACTAGACATGGTTTAAGGGCCTATATTGTGCCTCTATTGGTGACTCTAAAATTGACCCAACGACCTCCCTTAACTTTGTTGTGGATTTATCTTTGTCTATTATCTATAAAAAAAAAATCAAAAATTCTTTGACTTCATCTTCCACTATATACACTAGTAGAATCGTACATTGGCTTAGTGGCCAAATTATGGAAGGTTTTCTATTTCTTGCATTCATAGTAACTATGTTTCTAGCATGAATAGATTCCTGCATCACCTTAATTACATATTATAAGTAACATTTCTTTCATAGTACATCAAACCTTGGTGCTCACTATAAATCTTGATATATGGGTCCTTGATTTGCATCTCTCATGTTTGTTCTAGAATTGGCTCCAAACTAGGTGAAGATATTGATCCTAATGTAGACACAACCTACTACATTTTCACCATGGATATAAAGCTCACAATTCACCATATTATCACTACTCTATCTCATGTATTATTCTTATATGGTGATTCAGAAACAACACAAGATATAGAGTTCCTAGCTATTTCACCACTAAAGATGCTCCCAAAGATACACTCATTGATCTCCATAATACTATGGATAAATTTTGGTTGCTTTCAACTATTCAAAGTCAGAGTATCATGGGTGTGTTTATTGCTAACCACACACACATAGGTTCTAAGCACAACAATGTTCAGTGGATTCTAATAAAAACAAATGAGCATAGAGAGTAGGAAATATGATGGACTGACAACATTTCCATTCCATTCTACCTCCTTCTCAATGGAATGCTTGTCCATAGGTTTAGAATACTTGAATATAATGTACTCAATCACATATTATTCTTAACTCTATGCTTTTGTAACGACTTCTAGGTTAGTAGTATTGACTAGTGCCTCTATGCATGTAGTCCAAGTATCCACATCCCTTATTTCATCACTTTTTTTCCATATCAAATCCTCAAAGGTTACCTCCATCTCCATTAACTCAATTTTTTGCATCAATAAAATTCCTTGATCATCCTCTATTGTGTAGTTCACCAAAGCTCCTTTATACACTTCTCTCATCCTTTTCAACATTCCACACTATCAATGCATCTCAAGACTATACCTTCTTATTAGGGATTCTTGATTCACTCTTGATTGGTGAAGATATTTTCCCTTTCTCTCTGACACCATATTTTTCTAATCTTTGTGAAATTTTAATGTCGTTTTTGTTGTTCAATTTCAACATTTTTTTCATCCACCATTGTCAATATTTCAAGCAATTTGAGCTTCCAAATCCTCCATCAAGTCCTTTCACCTCCCATGTTGGGGTTACACTTCCAATTAAATGAGGCTTGGGAGAATACCTTGTTCCACCATTACCATCTTCAACCGTACATGCATTTACTCAATCAATCTTATGTGTGGTCCTTGCTTGAACTATTATAGTACTTTGGTCAAAGATTGATTACATTCCACCATGAATTCAAAATAATAACATTCAACGAAGACTTTTAACCAAAATTGTATCACTCGGGGTCAAATTATGGTCATACAATGAGATATTTAACAAATTATTACTAGTCCACCCAATTCTTAGCTATGAAAAAAATGATAATATTGCTTCTCTACAAATATTTCCAACTATTCATGTAGATTTGCTTGAAAATTTGCCCAAAAAGTCTCATGTAAACACACAAACAAGTGCTTCTCATGTAGATTTGTTTTTTAAAAACCTACAGGAGGCGTGGCAATAGCGACGAAAGTTCGTTGCAAGCCATTGATGAGTTTTTACTCTGCCAAGAGTTTTCGTCGCTATTGCCATGATTTTTCATCGCACTTTTCCACACTTTTTCATCGCACATATGGCATCTGTGTTGTAATTTGTCGGTGAGTTTTTACTCTACCAAGAGTTTTCGTCGCTATTTCCATGATTTTTTTTCGCACCTTTCCACACTTTTTTGTCGCACGTATGGCATCTGCGTCATACGTTGTTGGTGATTTTTTTACTTTGGCACGCTTTTTCGTCCCTATTGCGATGATGGTTCGTCACTATTGCCATGCTTTTTAAGGTAAACCTATATTGAGGATTATGACATGTGGCAGACTTATGTCATCGTTGTTTCCATGAATACCTGGTTCATGGATATAGCGACGAAAAAATTTCCACGAAAAATAGTCTTTGCTTTCGTGGAAAGTGCGACGTATATGTGTGGAAATAGCAACGAAAAAAAGTGGAAAATTTGGTCATATGTAGCATTGTCTCTTTGTGATGTAGTCCTTCTAAATATGTGCCTTAGTTTATCACAATCTTCTCTTCTATTATTTCCTTCACAATGATTGAATCTTCTTTGATACCTAGAAGTAGAAGGTATTTTATAATCTTCTTCTTGAGTCTTCTACATTTCTAGAATGTCTTCTTTCAGGGCTCACATTATTCCTTCTTGATAGGGCCTCTGATGAATTCCACACAACTCTTAGTCTTCTCTTCATTTTTCCTTTTCATCAACCTGTAAAATTTATCTTCAACTTTCTTTATTGATGATGTGGATCTTCCTCTCTCTTCAATGCTCTTGTTGGGATTTGCATATTCTTTGCATGAGGCTTCACCAATGTATACAAAACCTGATTTATCAAATAATGTCTTTTGACAACTAATAATTTCTTTCAGTACTTGAGAGCTCTTCATTTTTTTACTTTTTTTTGACAACTTTGTCCCCTAATGTGATGACTTCTTCCTCAAGCTTTTTGCAATCTTCTTCTTTCTTCATTACTTCTTCCATTCTCTTTACTTCTTCAAGTTGGGTTTTCAAGGAGATGATTTCTTATTCAAGTCTTCTTTCTTGCTAATTGAATTCTTCTTCAAGCTCGTTTAATTCCTTGGGTCTTTCCTTAAGGTGAATTGTCAAAATTTCTTCTCTCTTTTCTACTTCCTCTCTTAGTGATACTACCTTGGCTTCCAAGAATTGCTTCTCTTCCAACTGATTTTTGAGTGTTTCTTCAATCCTTTTGGATTCTTCTACTTGGACACTTAGATTCATAATCATCTATTGGACTTCTTCAGAGTTGGTATTTTGAGAACACTCCTTTAGCTTGATCAATTCTTCCTTGAGTGGCTTGTTTTTCTTCATTTATATTTTTACCTCACTTAAGGAATTTCTTATTATGCTTCAAGATCTACTTCTTCTTCTTCTTCTTCTTCTTCTTCTTCTAAATCTATCTGGCATGATGAACTTATTTCTTCTTGTTCTATCTCAACATATTATTTATCTTGATCAACATATTTTGGCTATGTGACAAGAGGATTTTCCTTAAAGTAGAGATTATGTAGCTTATCCCAAAGCTCTTTGGTTGATGAACATTTTCCCACTTTGATTTTTACCAAATCATGAAATCCATCTAGGATGGTTTCCATTGTTATTTTGTTGTTTCTTTGTAATTCCTTCTTGGATGCAGTCTTCGGAGGTTTCTTTGAAGCACTGTATCATGTAACGAATGATTACCAAACATCTTACCCATGTGCTCCTAGAAATATTTTCATTATTGAGCTCCATATCTCATAATTCCAACCATTTGACCATTAAATATTGGTGTTCCATTATCTGTGTACTTCATGAACTCCATGATAGACCTTCCAATGGTTAGATTTTTTTATGAAGGACCTACTCTGATACCAGTGGCTGGAATACTTACCAATACTGAGGAGGGGGTGAATCAATATTGCGCACTTTTTACCACTTTTAACCAAAACATGTAAACATCAATTTATCAACAGTTTATCACTTATGATTGCATTTAACATTTCATGAACATATAACCATAAACAGTTACATTCAATAATGCATCACATCATACATAGTGCACAAGAGATTTTTACATGGAAACCCAAATGGGAGAAAACCACATAATGTTTTTTTATATATCAGAAGATTACATTCATAGGAAGCACCAACTTCCAAAATTATCTAGCACCAATTGGAAGGAGGCTCCAACCTAAAGGAAGCTACAACTCCCCAAATTATCCATCTCCAACCCCCTAATTTACAAAATTCAACCTGAAGGAAGCTCCAACTCCCTGTATTCTCCAACACCAACTAGAAGATAGCTCCAACCGACTAATTTACAGGATCAGACCTGAAGGAAGCTCCAACTCCCTATATTCTCTAGCACCAACTAGAAGGAGGCTACAACCCCCTTTCCTTACCCCTTCCTTCCTCCCTGAAATGTAAATGGAGACTCAACGTGTCACTGAAAATGTCACTCATAATCAACCTATTGTTGTCATTGATAATCAACCTATCATTGTTATTGTCACTGCTATACCTCATCATCAACAAATCCATATCTACTCACATAAATCATATGCCAAGATCACCAAGAACATCTCTCATCCATATTCCCAACATCACCAAGATATGCATCAAATCATGTGCTAGAATATATGTTCCATAATATCCATAAATCATGTACCAAATATATTCCAAAATATGTCTCAAGCATGTACCATAACATCCATAAACCATGTACCAAGGATATGCCTCAAACATATGCCATATCATCCATGTTATTCAGCAAACCATGTACCATGGATATACCTCAATCATAATCCATATTATTCATGATATGCCTCATCCATGTACCAAAATATATGCCTCAATGCATATACCAAAACACACCTCAAGCATGTAATAATCATCTACCAAAATCTATAAGATGTGCATCCAAAAGATCACCACATATGTCTCTACCCATGTACCAAAAACCCTCCAAGATATTCCTCAAGGCATATACCATAACATCAAGATGAAAACCTAAAGACATATAGAAAACCATACATTTTATTGTGTAAACAACCTGGTGCATAAGATCACAGACCAACAAACCTTCTTCAACTTTAGCATCAACAAGATAGTATATCCATTAACCTTTTTCAACTTCATCAAGACATAGATCTGTTATTCATCCATTTTCAACCCATGGAGATCCGTGCTTTGCTTCATTGTGACCCATGTACATACGCTCCTTGTGCCACTGCAACATGTGTATAACCTCAGAAATCTTTGCCTTGATCCATTGCAACCCACGGATAACCTTATAAAACTCTTTGCTCTCCTCGACCTCCTTTATCCTAGTCCATATTTTCTTTGCTAATCTTGCCAATCCTCCTAGCACAAGTGCAAACCCACTTATGCTAACTCCATACCATAAACACACACTTGGATAGATATTCAAATGAGAGGTTCTTGATGTGTATTTATACTTTTCCAAATGCCTCCTTTATTTGACTTTAGGAATGACCTATAACTTCTTGTTGCAACAATTTTTTCTCCTTTAATTTTTTTGGGGCCCACTTGTAACTTCTTTGACCTTATATCTAGAGCTTCTTGACCATACTTCAGAGATTTATCTTTAAGAGGGAATAACATCTCAATTTTTAGAAAACACATGTATTCCAATAGAGGATGAACACCTTTAGTAACCACTCACACAACCAGATCAAAGATCAACACACCAATGTTTTGACATGGTAAAACCCTTACGGGGAAACATCCACAACCCCAGCCAATGCGGCCACTTGGAGCAGTTTATTAATGAAAAATAAAAATATTATAGAAATATTTTACAAGAGATTTTCTCACAATCGATCATCGGCAAATGACCATCCATGCTTTTTAAATAGAGATCATGGACCAATCAGGTGTTAATCCATGGATCAATGATCATTAATATAGAGGAGAATATGAATCGTCAGATCACTCTATGTCGGAAACATATCATGACCGTCAGATTTCCTAACTACAAATGCATACTAATGCATACTAAAGAAACACACTTTTACCTAACGACTCATTAGACCAAGTAGATCTTAACTAAATCCTAAGTGTCTAAACATCCTAACATCCCCCCTTAAGAACAACTTGGGATAGGATTGAAGGATTTACAATAGTGACACAATAGGATAAGGAAGGAGGCATTAGAGACTATCCACCCTTGATGAAAACTTCATGAACTCCTAACATAGATCGAAGTTTGGAAAAAATCGCTTATGTAAGAGACTTTGTAAAAATGTTTGCAACTTGATCTTCTGTAGGGAAAAAGAGCACTTCAATAACTTGATCATGAATGAGATTTATGATGAAATGAATGTGTAGCTCAATGTGTTTGTTGTGTTGATGTTGAACTCATTCTTTGGCATTGAGCTTGATGGCACTCTTATTTTCGCACCAAAGGTTGGTCAGATGTTGTTGTTGGAATCCAAACTCTAAAAGGATCTGTCGAAGCCACAAGGCTTCATGACTTGCATTTATTGTTTCTTGATACTTTGATTTTACTGAAAAAAGTGAAATAGACTGTTGTTTCTTATAGGCCCAAGTGACAGGTCCTAAACCAAGGCTGAAAACATAGCCTGCAGTAGACTTCTGATCATCAGTTTCGTCGGCCCAATCTGAATCAGTGAAACCAACCAATAAAGGAGTCCCCCTTGAACTGTAATGTATCTTGAACTAAACTATACCACAGACATAGCAAAGTATCATTTTAGATGTTTTCCAATGGCTTTCATGGGGTGTTTGCATATACCAGAAAACAAAACCAACAACGAAGGAAAGATCAGGACGGTTATGAGTCAAGTATAAGAGGCTACCAACTAACTGATAGTACAAGGTGGAATCAACTTCAGGAGAAGTATCAGTGGCAGCAATCTTGACTCCAGACTAGAAGGGAGAAGGGATTGGTTTGCAATATTCCATGTGAAAATGACGAAGAAGGTCACAAGCATACTTACACAGGGAAAGAAAAATTACTTCATTGGTTTGCAAAACTTGGAGGCCAAGGAAATAGTGCAAAAATCCTAAGTCTGTCATTTCAAATTTCTTCTTAAGGCTGGTTTTCACATGGTTTAAAAGTTTTTAGTCACTACCAGTAAGTATAAGGTCATCAACATAAAGGACAAGGATTATGAGATGGATTTCTACTTTCTTGGTATATACATTAGGATTATAATGACATCTAGAGAATTCAGTGTCAATAAGAAAGTTTTCCATTTTGGCATACCAAACTCGGGGATCTTGCTTAAGACCATAAAAAGATTTCTTAAGGCGAACAACAAGGCTAGAGTCATTCTGGACATATCCAGGAGGTTGTTCCATGTAGATTTCTTCTTGCAAATCTCCATGCAAGAAGGTGGATTTAACATCCATCTAATGGACCTCCCATTTATGTGAGGCAACAAGGGTAATAACAAGGCAGATGGAATTCATTTTGGTTATAGGGGCAAAGGTTTCATTATAGTCAATTCCTTCAACTTGGGAAAATTCTTTGGCAATTAACCGAGCCTTGTGTATTTCAACACTTCCATCTGATGCATACTTAGTTATGTAGACACATTTACATCTAACATGTTTTCTTTCTTTTGGAAGAGGTACAAGATCCAAAGTATCATTTTCCATTAAAGAACGATATTCTTCATTCATTATTGTATCCCAATCTAGATGACCTGAAGCATTTACAAATGTCTATGGATCATGAGTCTCTCAAACTTGAGACAAAAGAGAAGAGGCTCATTGGAATTATGAGCGTGTCTGACATTGATCTGAAGGATCACCAAGAATATCACCAACTACTTCTTGTGTTGAACAGACCCTTCTAGGAAGCAGTGGAGCTGGTGTTGGTTCAGGTTCAAAAGACTCATCTGGAGGAAGGTGAGTAGGAGGAGGTCGATTTTTATCCTCAATGTCATCATCTGAAGAAGAAACCGGAATATGAAGAAAAGAAGGAAAAAATGTTGAAGATGGCTCGCAGGTCGAAGAAGCCACAATCGTTGAATTAGGCTCGCATTCCAGGAGATTTTCATCAACTTTAACATCTCTTCTAATAATAATTTCATTACAATGTGGTTGAAGAAGTCTACAACCTTTGACATATTCATAATAACCAAAAAATATACGCTTTTCACTTTTAGGTTGCAATGTTTTCCTTTTCTCATCAGGAATGTGAGCCCATGCTACACTGTCAAATACACTGAAGTGACTTACATCTAGTTTAATTTTAGTCCAGGCTTCTTCCAGTGTTATATTTTTAAGAGGCTTTGTAGGAGTGTGATTTACTATGTAATTTTCACAATTGATGGCTTATGTCCGATACTTTAGACTTAATCCCTTAGATGGGATCATACAATTAGCCATCTCTTTTAATGTGCAGTTCTTTCTCTCAGCAACACCCTTTTGTTGTGGTGTATATGGAACAATGTGTTTCATTTGGATGCCATGTGTAGTGCAGTAACTTGTAAAATTATTGTTCACATATTCACATCCATTATTTGTTCTTAACCTTTGAATTTGATGTCCATATTTCTTTTCTACAAGGGCCTTGTAGGCCAAAAACTTGTCAAAAAGATTTCTCTTAAGTTTTAAGAAGTAAACCCAAGTACGTTTGGAAAAGTCATCAATGAAAGTTAAAAAATAATTGCACCCAAAAAATTAAGGAGAAGAAAGTGGACCACACAAGTCACTATGAACAAGTTGCAAAGGGTCTGAGGCGTGCCAAGATGCACGTTTGTCAAAATTATCCCGATGATGTTCGTCAAGAACACAATTGGCACAAGCACCATAACTGCATGAAACAAGAGGAAGACGGGTCACCATCTGTTGGTTACATAGTTGTTGCAATGAGTGATAGTTTAGATTACCAAACCACTCATGCCAAAGTTTGTTGAATTCATCTCTATGAGAAACAAAAACTGATGGAAAAGATGATGACCCAAAGTTTCCAAACTTGTACAACCTGGTAATATCATCAACAATTCCAGTTGCAAGAACATGCTTAGGATCGTTTAGATCCTTGATTACAAATTGGTGAGGTAAAAACTATATGGTTTTACCTTCACCTGAATGAGTGATTTGATATACCAATATAAGGTTATAAGAAATACTTGGAACACATAATACATCATTGAAATGGCCATTATCTACTTGAACTGATCTAGATCCTACAACACTAAGAGATATATCATCACCAACAAATATTTTATTGGTGTTACATTCATTTAGAGTAGAAAATATGTCTTTATCCTTATCCATATGATACGATGCTCCAAAATCAATAAGCCACTCATCAAAAGAAGATTCAGTAGAAGTTGCATTGAAGGATTGAAGAAGAAAGTGCATGTCCATGAGAAGAAGAATAAGAAGTAGAATCAATACTGATGTTGTGCTTCTTCATCGTTGCTTCTAAAGCTGCCATCTTCTTGAAACATTTGGACTCATCATGACCATATTTATCACAAAAGTTTCAATTTATGTTAGTGTTCTTATTTTTAGATTTTCCCCTTTGTCACCATTAGGAGATGAAGTTGTCTGAGTGGGTTTGGGAGCCTTATGTTGCTTGTTGTTGTGGTGAGGATGTTGCTTCTTGAGATTCTTGGGTTTATCTTTCTGCTGGGTGACTAAGGCTTTGTTGGAGGTAACTGCAGTGTTGATCACTCCAAGTTGTACAAGCTTATCTCTATCTCTAATCATATCATCACAAAATGACTAAAGAGTGGGTTTTTGATAATATTTCCCTAGAGATTCTCTCATGGCATAAAAGGTAGATACAAACACAGAATATGCTCTACCTAGCTTAGAAAGAATAATATAGATGCAACGCTCTTCCTCCAACTTTATCTCACATTCTTCACATAAAATTCTGAGTGTTTTAAACTTAGATAAATAGTCTTCAATGCAAGAAAAATCATTTGGACTTAAAGTCAATATTTGATTTTCTAACTGATGTGCTCGAATATTATTGTGTTTACCAAACAGATTCAAGCTTTTCTCAAGCTTCATCGGGGTCATCAATTTCTTTAAAGTGGAACCTTAAATCAGGAGAGATGGACATTCTAATTATTCCACGTGATTCGTCACTCCTATTAGCCCATTTTACTTTCTTATCAGCATCAATGGGTTTTTTTTCCTTTCCCAGGGTAATCTGGTACAAGTCTTTAATTATTAATAAATCCTCCATATGGGATTTCCATTGGAAGTAGTTGGTGTTGGTAAGCAAAAGATTACTAGAAGAAGCCATATTAAATATGTAGATAATATGAATTTAAAAACTGAAACGTATGATCTAGATGGAAATATCTTAAAAAATTAGGCGGTTTAAAAAAAACGGCACTGAAAACAGATTTATGATGTGAAAGTTATGCCTTTTTAAAAAAAGGCATAAACGGTAACCAAAGAACCACATGGTGGTGTAAGTTGCTTTATGAAGTGACCCACTTTTATAAAAAGAAGTGGGGATCACTTTTACAATAAAGTTACTTTATAAAATAAAGTTGCATGTAAAATAAATAACTCTAAAATAAAATATTAAAGCTACTTATAGTGATTCACGTTTATACTTGAAGTGAAATACACTTTACAATGGAGCATGAACTTTTTTTCCAAAAAAAGTAACAAAATGACATCTTACTTAATAAGGCAACTTTTAACCAAGTGGAATAGCAAAACATATTGTATTGTTTAGCAGGAGGATTTTTGTTGTTGTTTTCGGCCTTGGAGAGCGTGCTCATAAAAAACTCTTTTGACACAAGAAAAAATTTTCACTTCTCGATGATCTCGGTTAGCTTACCCAAAAAATGCATTGTTTCCTATATGTTTTCGATTTGTCAAGATCGCACAGGGAATGGGGAAAAGAGAATATGCAGATCTATAAGAGTAGCAACCGGGAAACAAACAATATAAAACCAAAATAAAACAAAAATAATACTTTGTAAAAATTTTAAAAGGACGTATTCGGGCTTTATACCTTCGGATATAGCTGAAATGGTCGTATATTGGGAAAAAAAAAAACTTTTTGAGTGAAACAAAAAGAATTCCTTACCAAAACGAGCGCTCCATATGCAATGGAATAGTCCTCTCAACCCATAAATGTATGTAAATGGAAGAAAACATAGATGAGGCAACCCAGATTCACGATCTCGATCTATAACAGGAGTGGGTCTTCAAACAGGCTCAGATACCATGTTCGACAACATAAGTATTCCAATAGAGGACGAACACCTTTAGTAACCACTCACACAACCAAATCAAAGATCAATACACTGATTTTTTGACATGGTAAAACCCCTACAGGGAAACATCCACGACCCCAGCCAATGCATCCACTTGGAGCAGTTTATTAATGCAAAAAAAAATGATTACAAAGATATTTTACAAGAAAGTTTCTCACAATCGATCATTGGAAAATGACCCTCCATGTTATTTAAATAGAGATCATGGACCAATCTGGTTTAATCCATAGATCAATGATCATTAAGGTCAAGGAGAATATGAACCGTCAGATCACTCCATGCTGGGAACATATCATGACCGTCATATTTCCTAACTACAAATGCATACTAATGCGTACTAAAGAAACACACTTTTACATAATGACTCATTAGACCAAGTAGATCTTAACTGAATCCTAAGTGTCTAAATATTTTAACATCAGTCATGAGGAACCACGTGATGTACCACCTACCGTTGGAAACGACATGATGAGGACTATCCATCTATGAGGTTTTTGCATCTATTTGCAATGTACTTCATCCTCTTTTTCCTCAAACACCTTTTGGCTTCATGACCACACCTAGGGGGATTCTTGTAGACTTCTTCTAAGCATCTTCCCATGACGTCCATGCTTATCAAAGCTACACCATAAGGGGACACTTTGGAGACTTCTTCAAATATGCCCATCACTTCTAGATGCTTCTAGAATTCTTCTAGGGTTGACATCACCTCATTACTTCTAGGGGATTATGGGGCTTCTAGAATTATTCTAGGGTTGACATCAATGAGAGCCACAAGTGGACAGTTATTCTAGGGTTGACATCAATGAGAATACAAGTGGACAATCTAACAAAGTTGCAGATGCATTAAGCATGAGAAATCTGATTTTGGAGGAACCTAAAGTGAATATTTTTGGATTTGATTCCTTGAAATACATGTGCAAGGAGGATTATGCAACATGTGAGAATATCATAAGAAGAGATAGGAGTCCATGGATGGAATACATGCTTCAAGAAACACTTTTTTTCAATGGAAGCCAATTATGCATTCATAAATGTTCTATGAGAGAGAACTTGTTGAAGGAGAAACATAGTAGCAGTTTAGAAAGACATTTTGGATGAAATAATACACTTGGTCAATTGAGTGTATACTATTTTTGGCCATGAATGAAATATAATGTGAAGAAGTTTGTTGAGAGGTGAAGGATATGCCAACATGCTAAGGAAATAGGCCAAAACACAAGATTGTATCAGCCTTTGCCTACTCCTAATAGGCCATGGGATTCAATAAGTATGGATTGTGTACTTGGATTAATGAAGACTCAAAAAGGTAATGATTTAATATTTGTTGTAGTTGATATATTTTCCAAGATGGCCCATTTTATAACATGTAAAACAAGTGATGCAACTAACATTGTCGACTTGTTTTTCAAGGAAGTTGTAAGATTGCATGGACTTCCTAAGAGTATTGTTTCTGACAGGGATACTAAGTTTGTTGGTCATTTTTGGAGGACTCTTTAGAATAATTTGGGAAAAAATCTCAATTTTAGTTCATCTTACCACCCTCAGAAAGATGGACAAATTGAGGTAGTCAACAAAATCCTTAGCAAAATCTTAAGAAGCTTAGTGAGTGAACATCCCAAATAGTGGGATAAAGTAATTTCTCAAGTAGAATCTGCCTACAATGATTCACCAAACAGAAGCACGCGTCTTATTCCATTTCAGATTATGTATGGCATCCATCCAAGGGGTGTTTATGAGTTGAGACACTTGGGTAAGAGAGAGATAAGGAGTGTTGATGGAGAAGAATTTTCAACAGCCATGCAAGATTCACATGAGAAAGTCAAACAATAGCTCGAAGTGAACACGAGCAAGTATAAGAAAATGATAGATTTAAAGAGAAAAGAGGTTAGTTTTGAGGTTGGAGATTTGGTTCTTTCACATTTAAGGAAGGAAATATTTCCCAAGAGGGAATACAACAAGTTGAAACTAAAGAAAATTGGACCTTGTAAACTCTTGAGAAACTTTTCTTCAAATGTCTATGTGATAGAGCTTCCAAATGACATTGGAGTCTCTCCTATATTCAATATTTCAGACTTGTATCCTTTCAAGGAATAAGAAGACTCAACAAATTCACATGAAACTGATGATGATCAGATTATAAATTGGGAACAGTAACTACCTAAAGCAAAACCAAAGGAAATTGAATCAATCCTAAACAAGAAGGTGGTGAAGAAGACTAGGGACAAGGAGTATCTTTAATACTTGGTCAAGTGGAAAAATCATCCACTTGAAGGTGCTACATGGATAACAACTTCATATATATCCAAGCATGGTAGCAACATTGATGAACTCATGAATAGAAGTCCATGAAGATGTCTTTTGTTCCTTAGTAGTCTGATGCAGGTACATAAATAGTAATACATATATGTCTTGTTTGTTGTTTTTTCATAGGTTATAGATACTTATGGATTCATACACATGTGGAGGAATTTGTTTAAACTCTTACACGCCCATAACCTCCTTAATCTTACGTAATGAGCCAAAAAATAAAAATCTACTTGTTAGCATGTATCTAGGAGGTTAGAGTAATTTTAGGAGTTAGTTTGGATTTTTATTAATAATAAAATATCTGAACGAGTCTATTTTGGCTTGAGTTATCTTCCTCATGATGTGTAAAAACAAGTTGTAAGCATTGTTGTTGGGGTGTGTGTATGGAATGTAGGGGGTTTTGGTAGAAAATAGAGATTGTAAATGTTTCCAAGATTGTGATTTTACAACCTTTGTTATATATTCTATTTTCATTTTATATTTCTTGGTATTCAACATCACAAATTCAAGTCAAATGAGGTCATAGGCTTGAGGTTAAGTATTTTGGTTATACAGGAAGAATGTTGGCTTTGGATCCAATGGTGAAAGATCTATTTTTGAACCTAGATCTGAATCGCTTCCCTATCAAAGGATTTAGAAAGTATGCTTGAATGTTGTGTTAGTTGCAAGTCAGATTGAAGAAAAGAGAAGCATCAATCTCAAATTCTTGTGGCCAATATTGTGATCAAAGATTGTATACTTATGGCACATTTGTGGTCCTTCAATCTTGTATCATGCACGCATTGAACCCTCAATCCTCTCAGTCGCAAGCCTCTAAATCTTAGTTGAAGAGATGTATCGATTCCCCATTCTTGTGGTTGTTGATTGTAGAATTCAAAGAAGATAAAACCCAAATCATGGTTATGGGACTGTAAGTATTGTTGTTCTTTATTGAATACAATCAAACCCAGATCTTGTTGGACACACCTACCACACTTAGAGGGGGGGTGAATGAGTGTGGGGATATTTTTCCCAAAACTTCCCTCTTACACAAAAACTCCTTAGTTAACATTCAACATTTTCTCATTACTCATTGTTGTCATTTATAATCAGTTAGATG